>LUCH01010082.1:0-12263 GCA_013368495.1 Paragonimus heterotremus
TCGATCGGTTGTTGATAGTGACTACAGACTGGGTATTAATCTGCTGGACCAGTTCCATCAGCGGCGAAAACGCTTTCGCTGTGGACACTTCGTTTTCCCCCGACGATTACACCTGATTGGCCGCTTGTCAACAAAAAGCGGAAATACGCGTGGAAAAAGGAATTGTGTTCATACGGAAGAGAATGTGTGAAGCGTTTCATATTGCGGTTCAAATGTGTCGGTGCGTTCAAACCCTTATATACCACCAATACAGATTAACAGATATAGGTTGGTGGCCTACCGTCGATGCTAACGTATCTACTGTAATGGAGCTGAACGGTGTAGGCCGCATACGATTAGTTATGCAGTTGAAGTATGAATACGATGCCAAGTGATTGCGAAAGTAAAAGGAATTGACTCACGTTAGTTGTTGAGGATGCGTTTCAGAACACTAATTTAGAATATGCTTTCCACGGAAGTATACTGTTGATAGATTTGAACCGTCCTACTACCCAGCTTGCACACATTAGGGGTTAATTAGGGATGAATTACGGCAGTGTCAGGATGGAATATACTCGTCATTTGATTGATATGAGATGTTGGAATGGACTATGTCATTCTTGGGATCAAATAGTTCTGCGTGGCATTATAATTAGTGGCATTATAATCCCAAGGGATTTTGCGTTCATTAGCCTGCAAATCCCCAAAAGTCTGTTGGTGAGTTTTAGGGCTGTATATGTCTAAAACCAATTGGTCATAAAATATTTTACGGTGTATTAAATTACTTCACGACATTTTTTGGGCCATTTTGTCGTGTTTACACTGGTTAGAATCATAAATACTGAAGTGATCTCGAGTAGCACGACCGTTCTCTGAGCGTTTGTGGTAATTTAGAGCTTTATATGTGTCAAAAACCTAATTCACCCCGAGTTAACCCTTGGATTGATCAATGGAGAGCACATCGGGTTTTTATGTAATCTATACATATTTGTGGTAGCAGGGTATCAGCGCACAGAGAACATAGAGCTGAGAAAGAACGAACGGTCCGTGACCTTCGGGGGAAAGTGCATTTTTTGGTTTGTGTGTTTCAAGCACTGGATGTACAGGTATACCTAGGAAACGTAAAAGGCGTGGAAGATGATAAAATTTGCTGAATACGTAGTGTTGTACAAATAGAAAGTGTGTGTTTTCTCGATGTGCCTCACACAGTCACCTGATTTGTTAACAGACAGTCGTGTGGGCATAGTGATAGACACGGAATTTCCCTCCACGCGAGCACTCTGTGGGCCATAAGGAACTACCAAGGCACAGCCAATAGTCTTCAGCTAGTATCAACATCAAATTTATTTTATCTTTACTCTTCTACTGATAACTTTAATTTTCCATCCGCTTCACCGACTTGACTGTTGAATAAAACACCCTGAAGTGAAATCGAGGCCGCTGATTGACATGGTATACCTGTCAGGAAACACCGTGGAACATTTATGCGTTAATAGCAATAATCCTGCTGGTCTGCACTGGCTCACTAGTACTCCCAGTGGAATCCATTGGCTCGAACGCAGTTGGAGCTGTATGATGCCAAGGACAGTGACAGCACATGCAAACAAACAATCGGACATCACGTATCACGTGTACTTTCTCAATAACCTATAAAAAATACTTAACCATAAATTTTCGGACTACTTTACACATCGTTCCCCGGGCAAATTAGTGATGTCTCCAAGTCGTTACACAGCCCTCTTTGGAGTAATACGGTAACAGCAGCCTTTCCATTCCGACGAGGACAACTGGGGCCATTCACCCCTGACCTGATCCATTTCCTGCCATACCAGCTGCTATTCGATCAGCTCGTTATCAAAAAACAATTGCCAGATGTCGCAGTCGGAGAAACATTGATGCATGCACTCCTCACTGCGCCCCCACCCAAAAATCCATATTAAAGGCGTTAAAAAGGCAGACAAAATAGTTTTAAATTTTGGGTTGTTTTGTTCACGCAACGATGGAAGCCGGCAATGAATCGAGACTTTTCGGACTTGGAGATCATGTCAAGTGCTTTAATCAAACGTGCCGTCAGAATTGGCACAAAATCGATGAAGAGATAACTGACGTGCTCAGACTAAATAAATAACCATAATGAATGTGTATATAAACATGGTAAACATGCACACATGCATTTTTGTTGTTTTCACAAAATTTGTCATATTTTTTGCTACTGGTGAACCACTTTTTGCATTACTGCCATTCTAAGAAACGCTTTGGCCAGTGCACTTTGTTTTAGAATAATCATAAATATGAAGGTGTCAGATATTCTAAAATAGGTTTATATCTTTTGCTGATGGCAGCGTTGGCAGCTGAGTTCTAGATGACGGATGAAGAGAATCCGACTGAGAGGAAGTTTGAAAGGAGTTGTAGTCAGCCGGCTTCAATTGGTCGATGGATATGGTTTTGCGCTTGTTTAAACAGTCTATAATGCACATGCAGTATTTCTGTTGAACACCCTGAAAACCCCTTTATAAGGGCGTTCTAGGAGCATTGTTGACCATTCACGCTCAAAAAGGCGTGTACAGCTTGCTTAAAGACGTCTGGTGTATAAGATTTGCGATATTGTCGGTAAAAGAAAATTGGCATATCTGAGTGACAAACTGGTAAACACAAAGAGTGTGATACCTTAAGTTGTCCTTGGCAGTGAACAAGTAACTCCTGGTAAAGATAGTGGTTAGCTGTGAAATAGCTCGGCGCTGAAATCATGAAGATCAACTATGGGGATCGCACGGACACCCAGTGGAACCCTTGACATGGTCTCTGTCCAACGCGTTAAATCGAATGCAATGAGCACTGTCTTCAGCTGTCAGTGAATGTACTCAACTATCCCATTTGCACTTAGCTGACAGGCTGTAATATTAAGATGCTGTTATTATAGGGTATGGAGTGTTTATATGAGACAATCATTTTCGAATTGCTGACCACAGTCGATTGTCACAGTGCGCAACAGAGCGATTTTCGAAAATACATGAATGCCACAAATGCTGACCGTCATATGCCATGTATGTGGGATCGGGCACCTGTTGTGTACCGTGGCACTATTAAGCGAACACTAATTTTCACGTGGACACCAGTTAGCAAACCTTTTGGACACCCTGTGGAGTGGTGAGACCCAGAGATTTCTGAGCTGGGGGATGACACCAAGTTCCAACGTGTGATCAAACTTAACGACAGCTATCTTCAGCTTATTTGGTCTCAATCTACGTGTTTTCGCAATCACAGGCAGGTCAGCCCTAACCATGTGGTACCACGTGGAACTCTTGGCAATAGGCAGATATGAAGACCTTCGGAAAATAGTAGAGAACTTATCGACTACGAGATTAGACCTACTCATTTCCTCAAAGCCCTGTTATCGATCAAAATCTCTTTTAGCAATAGGCTTTGTTGTTTGGTTGATTAAACGACATTGTCTGGGGTCTACTGGAAGGTCAAAAGGTTGAAGAAGATCAATGCGGTTTATCATCATTTTGACGCAGGGCACGCTGGGTCTCTCTAGGTTGGCTAGTATTTCCACAGTGTATTCCTGCACTTTGGACGCTGAAGCTCAGTGAATCGGTTTTTACGCTTTCTATCATTTGTTCCACCCATTATTCTTAATCCATTGTAAGACCAAGGCTTTCATCAGGCTACCAGCAAACAAAATATGTATCTAGTAAGCACATAACTATATCATATGGTAATTGCTTTTTACCTGTCCTCTCTTAATCGAGATTGAAGATAAACACAATTTCTTGTAACAGTCATACTGTTGTCATTCTATGGTATGAGTACAGTGCCGAAGTTCAAAGCGTTTTGTTGTGCGCATGCTAGTTACATCGGGTTCACAGTGTAGTCGAATTTTACTGTGTTATTCAGTACCCTGTTTGGAGCAGTTGCTTATTTCCTTCGTTCGTGTACTTGACCAGACCACGTAATGCGGCAATTGCGGGAAACATTACCTCTTATGAAGAATTTCAACTGAGTTTGTTTGGAAACAAAAGTTGTTATACATTCCAGATTGTGTTGTTTATCCAAGATTAATGGCTCTTAACAGAGCTGCTACTGCCCGCCTAGGAATCTCACAGTCGGATGTTCATTCTTGCACATCTTTCAAAACACGGGAAATCTTTTTGGATCAAACTGGGTTTAACGCACCTGTTGAATTACTAGCACGTGTGATATCACAAACGGTTTTATCTGCAGAAGAGTTGAGATGTCAAATAACGCTTATCACTCACGGTTTTGGGGACACGAGTCTTAAACTGTTCACTCGGTTTTATTACTGTAGTGCTTCGCCCTTTGGTCCACTTCGACGGAAGTTGGATTGAATTCTTACATATTCGTTGATTTTCAGCACATTCCTAGCATGTTGTACAGGTAATCTGAATAAACGAACCAAAGGTAAGCGAACTGGAATGTGATCAAAAGCTACCGGCTACTCGCAGTTTCAGTGATCGCAATGCTGTCACATAAAAATGTGTTAGCCGAAGTTACTTATGCCAGTAAACCTTTTTGTTATTGACAGTTTAAGGTACTCCCACTTTATTATGAATCTGTCCACACGAGGAGACCATTATTTTATCAGAAACTCTCCACAAATTATCACCACAACGAGAATAAAAGCTTACCTACTTGCAATCAGCGAGTACACATATTGATAGACTTACTGGCCCACAAACGCACATATTTCACGATGAAACCAGCATCCGCCACTTTTGACGTAATAAAACGATCCAGTCGTCAGTAATATGCACGTCAACAATTTCCCTGCTGCAAGTATTTTCAAAGCCTGCTTGCTGAAGTTTATGGTACTAGCCAGCATCAACGGTGTGTGACTGGTAACACGTAACGGTTTACAGTTCATAAGCTTCGCGACCACTTTCTTGTTTCTCGCAAATGCTTCCGCTGGTTACGTTCACTGGGTATCATTTGAGAACTGTTGCATGCACAGCATAGCTCAGAATACTGGTGCCTCGGTTACTGTCTATAATATCCTCCCTCCTCGTACATAAGAACTATGGTAAACAAAGCGCATTTTTGAATTCTTGCTAAACTGAGTTCCTTCCTCAGATGGAGCGAACCACTTCAGCAGAACACTCAAGAGAACGAAAGCTGACGTTTTAAGTGCACAACAGCAGTTTTCTTCAGAATATCCGTAAACAAAGGCAAATTTATACAACTCGTTTCCACGAACTGACAATTATAACCAATTATCTCGTGTAGCAGGACATTCGTGAAAAATGACTGAACATTTAAAAGACACATTGATTATCTAACAAGATTGATGCTGCGTACGTCGCTGATTAATTCTAAGGAACCATAATTACGTGAAACTTTGGTCTCAGTGGAATTAAAACGATGACCAACCAGCGTGTCAGTTTGTGGTATGGGGAATTTTTCATCGCCAGAATAATCCTAAGCAGTACTTCTGACTTTCATGTCTTAGGGAGGTCGTAGAGTTAAGGTGCAGATGACCCCCACGGTTTAACAACCTTACACATCCTGTCATCCGTTATACGTAGTCGTAAGGAAAATTAAAAGCATCGTCCTATACGACTTTCTGTTTCACCGATAATTTTCCCTATGCCCATTTTCTGAAACTTTGTTTGGTCACCTAATATTGACAGCATCTTCCGCGTCTACGCACCTTTGTCTAAAATGATTGCCTCAGGGCCCTTATATAGCTTAGGTATTTGTTATAAAGCGTATCTCTTAACGAAGCAGCCAGGACACATCACGCCACAGCGACCGTTCGAACCATTTCGGATGGCTTGGCCCAAGGTGGTGGTATGGTTCCACTCAACCAGTCAGATTGAAGCCATGCGGTTGGATGACTGTAGACGATCTGGACTGTGTTTTTTCTCGCACTGCTTTCTGGCGCCCCCTGTAACGTGATTTGTTCTGACTCACTGACTGTCATATATGACTGTTTCATTTGATTCGCTCTGCATCTGGCTACCATGTATCATCGTTACATTTGCTTTGCTTTGTATTCTATCTGTCATGTATGGTAATCCTTTCGCCCCATGAATTTAGAGCATCGGTGGCCTAAATTTGACTCGTTCTTCCAGTGTTGCCGCGTCTCTTCTTTTTCTTAATATTGGGTCAAACGATGGGGCGCGTAACCAAAGGGACGATCCAGTAGTACCATTACAATGTTTTATTTAAGTTTTCCTAATGACTGCAGGTTTTGCTTTGTGATAGCACACCAGCCGTTGATCACAGTCATCACAAAGCATTAGCTGTAACAGTGAGTTTGATTTTAAGCCAACCTAAGTTGTCGGCAATAGTTGGCTGAAGATCTGATAATTGATCAGTTAGATCTCCAAATTGGAATTCAACATAAATAGGATTAGGCTAATATGGTGGTATTTTATAAACCAGATGCAAAGGTAAGGCTTCTAACTGCATCAAGTTCAAGTGTACTGGGAAACAGTCCAATACTTACTTACCGGGATTCAGCGGAATTAGTTTTACAAAAAGCTTATTACGTGAATTCTGCGAACGGTTGATATAAATCCTCTTTGTACGGCCGCCGATTGTGTTTAGAACTCGTGTAAACACCATACGACAGCACAATAACAATTTTTTCACGATAGAAAGAAGACGGCAATGTTTTTGACGCAAATCCATCAGTCGCAGTTGTGCGGTTTCGGTATGAGCAGTCGCAGTACGCATGAGGTTATTGACACTCATCTTCAGGTACTGTTAAGTATCTGGACCTTGCCGTGTGCATTCAGTGAAAACATTATGTTGACAAATTCATGAGCTACCTCGCATCTCAAGCTAGCTACACGGCGCAGCAACTTGCAAGTTTCGATGTATTTCACCCTGAAATCCGTAATGGTGCGTTATCAGTATTTTGTGATGTCCCAACAGCTAGGTACTTGTCCTTTGCCATTTTCTGTCTGTCTCTTTTTAGTGAGAAAACTTGGTTTAGTTTATCAGTGTGTAGCTGATGACTCAATCTGGTGACCTGACGTGTTTCTTACATCTATACTCGAATTTCATAAATTTCGTATGAGAAATTGTGTGGAAAACAGTTGCTACTCAGTTTATTTTTCTCGGTTACAAGCCAAAACACGGGGCATTTACTGTCGGACGTTTTCTCAAGGAGTTTGGTTACCGTTCTTTTTCTCATCTTTTGCGTTATCTTGAATTTTGGTTCCCTGGAATTTTTAATCAGTTTAACAACCTATAACGTGCCCGTTTTAGTCACTGTATGTAACTTTTTTTTTTACCATGCACTTTGATAGGTTCAAAAACTCGCAGTACCATTCTGAATAATAGTGTCTCCGGGATTTTCACTGTTGTAACATATTTCCCGAGCTTTCTCACCCGGATCGAAGTTTAAAACAATCCTAGCCAACATGATAATTCGGTTGTGCCTGTAGTAGGCTCAGTGACACATTCGTCAATATGTTTGTCTCATAAAAGTATAGTCGGATTTCAGTTACTGTTCGCACCAAAATTATGCACTACTGACGAGTGTTATAAAGAGCGCGACTTGAATCTAGCTCTTATTTTAAAAAATGTTCGGCCCAAAAGTCTGTGGGAATGCAAAAGATTTGGTGAAGTATGAATAGTATGCAGTTTATTTCAACCATGTCCCCCACTACTTATCTGTAATTAAAGAATTACCACGCTTACCACATTGTTATTTTCCCACTTTCCTCCCATCCACGATCGTTTTAGTGTTTTTTCATTCACCTGAACCGCATTCAAATTGGATGTCGAGGTTTTTTCTGACCAACTCTGAATTACTAAGCCGCAGGTTTCATCATTATATGATATTTGTAATTTGGAGAACAATGAGTTGGCTTGGGACCTAACACCGAAAGACATACTGCTGTAGATGGTCTAAATTGTGGTCGACCGATTAAAGAAAACGCTGTCGCATTAACGTCGACTTACTAAGTAAAAGATGGTTTGCCACAGAGTTCCATATTATGATCGTTAGAGTTAATTTTCACTGCCCATAATGTGCCGTAAGAAAGTGCGTCTGAGAGACGGGGACTACTAGTCGTGTTAACCGTTTCGTACTAGTGAATTTCTGAGCAGCGGATCTCTTTCACTACTACTGATTATAGGACTGCCAAACATGGACACACGTGTTGTATAATAGAAATGTATGTAATAAGCCTGGTAAATGGAAGTTCTAATATCCCCTAAGTGTTGTCAGCTGTGCGATTGTGATCCACTGTCAGAAATGGCGCGGAATCGAAGTACATGGTAATTCTATAAACAAATTCTGTACCCTTAACTCTTTTTTTTTAGATGTTTTTTGCTTTTGCTCTCTCTATATGTTTGGGAGATTGTGGGAACCACACCGACGTAAATACACAGATATGTGTTCGTGAACCTAGGATCAAACAGGTCGTTTCAAACGATCATCCTTCGTTTTAAGTATTCCGCGCAGTGTTTTGAATTAATTTTCACTACGGTATCACAAAGGATTCGTTCTGAAAGCTTTCACAGAAAATTCCAATAATCGGTGCTTCTTTTTCATCTTGTCTTTCGCTTTGTCTTCCATACCTTGTGAGAGACACTAGTGTCAAGAAGAGAAAGTATCGAGAGACAGTGTAGAGAGTTACACAATTCCCTCCATTACTTATCTGAAAGAGCTGACTTAACTTGGATAATTTTCCATGTACGACCATGGAGGTGGCGAAATGCTCTCATACGTTTAAATATGAGTTATGCTGTTGTGATAAAATTAGGTAGAAAGTAACATGTTTAAGCTCAGACAACTGAGGCAGTTGGCAACTTTAGAAGTGTAACGTTAAACAAAGGAATATTTCAAAAGGGTGATAGGAACCCAGTCGTTTCTTACAAAACGCATTACATGCATACCTCAGTATATACGGAACAAACAAACAGGTAACTGACAGTATCGCTCAAAGGTTGGAAGTAGGTTTAAACAACAGAAACGTTTCTCTGGTTTTCCAGTTGGGGGCTGTAAGCGTCTTCGCCGAAATTTATCAACGAATTGCTTCCTTACAACAAACTCAGCCTGGTGTTTCAAATTGTTGCTGTCTGCAAAATAAACGTCTCAACTGATGCTACAGATTCAGGGAGCTATTCCTGAGACAGTAAGTTGCGTCCAACACAGACACTTTCCAGCTGGTGGCTGGGTTTGTGAAGAATTCCGTACACCAAGATTAGGTCACCGTTGGTATATGAATAAACACAAAAGTTTACCATAGACTAAATAGCCTACCTGAATATAGTAGCGAAATATTACACTAATCCATTTCAGCGCCGTCTGTTGTATCATCCCAACGAGCTGGATAAGTTCTGTCAGGTATTTAGGATGTTAGTGAATCAATTAAATGAATTTCCACGAAAAGCTTTTAGGGTAAAGACTTCTGAACACTCATTTTATGAACCAAACGCATAGTCTGCCTTCCTGCTTTCCTTAGCTCTTTGGGAAGAAATACATATAATTTATGATGATTGTTCCTAGGTATTTGCCTCACTAAGTAGCAACCCACTTGTTATCCTCTGGATATTGCTCAGTACAGTTCAAGTGGAGTAGGTAACTTACCCTACGTTTTGTTGCATTAAGGAGGAACCTACTGTTATCAGCCCACCAGTAGTAAACTTATAGATAGCTTTGCACCTCTTGATTTTCTCTTTTACCGTTCACTAGTCGCCACATTTTTGTTTCGTCATCAGACAGTAACAGCGCGGAGTTGACAGACTGAGGAATTTCTAAGTCACCTAAGATAAGCACTACTAGTCTTGGAATGGAACCTCGTGGAACAGGACTACTAGCACAGTGTCGGTCGGAGTATACGGCATTGTCCTTTCGATTGAAATGTCCACTCCTGAGGGAATTGGCGAGCTATAAAGTTGCGTGTTCGCTATTTCCGTATTTACCGAGCTCCGTGCATACATTTAAGTGTTCGACTCTGTACAGTGTTTGCCTTTATTCCAGAAGAAGGACATCAGCTGGTTTGCCTTTTGTGGTAGTCATTGAAAATATGTAACGACAACTCTCTTAGCAAGGGGGAAATAACCGCAGACCCTGATAGCCCACTTTCGTAAGGCTTTGATAGCTTCCGAATAACCATCGATGGTGTAAAAGCCATTTTGTTCAAAACACATTTACCCTGGATCTCTCGCCAACCGCATCGTTCAGTGTAAAGTCTACCTCTACTTTATCCAAATAATTATCTGAAGGTTAACCTACTGAAAGTGGAAAAATTAGGTGAGTAACTTGACTAGCCAGTTGTTATTTGGCATATGTTGACTTTCGGTTATAACAGGCTTGCAATACTGTGATTGGATTCCTTTCTTGTCCAAGTCATTCACTTCACTGCTTCTAACTTTTTCTTGTTGGCGCTTTCACCGTCGAAGACTCACGCACCAGCTCTAGTGAATCGTTAGTACTATCCGTCAACCTTTTAACTTTTCCAACACAAATTCACAAGTGTACACATGTTTTCTGCTATCTTTATTCTGAGTCCTATGAAGGTTTGTTGTGGTTGACGTGGTCCACCGATGCAATAAATCCACACCAACGAGAACGCGATGGTCGTCCTGTTTCAAACAGTGCTCACAGAATTAAGGATTTTGCGGCTACGAAATCTGATCACATATTTAGATATCTTTCTATTTTTCTCTGCCAGTTGAGTCCATAAATGTAATAATTCTGCTTTGTTGTGGTAGTTCAAGAGTAAGTGTCCAAAAGACAGTAACGCCCGTTTGATGTCAAGAATTCTCAATGTGTTACCGTGGGAACTACGACCCGAGTTTATCAAGTCTCACTTTTCTCCTCACACTTAACTGTTGAAATATTGCAAGCATTTAAAGAAATCACTAATTGTCCATCGTCTCAAGGAGCTTCGTTGTGTTATCTCCAGTAATGTTTGTCGGATTGACGACCCTGTAAATTCTAAGTTCAGTGCATGGTTTTTAATTCGTCCCTTAGAATATTTGTATGAAAATTAGTCGAACAGTATTGTTTGCATGCGAGAGTATAAAAACAGTGAAAACTTTCCAGATTTGCCCTATTTATCCGTTGTGTAAAATGTGGGAATTAAAATTCGCTATAATTTTCTGATCTGCGTTTCAGTTTGTCAGCCTGAAACATTTGGATATCTCTTGCAATAAACTAAAGCGCTTGGATTTTATTTCCTCATGCACAGTCAGTCTGTCGTACGTGATACATTCAAAACTGTCTAGACTATTACTACACTACTCGTGTACGACAACGAACTGGAGCATTTGAACGACATCGAACGGTAGTGTGATATCACAAAATTGCTTATTTTTCAGGTTGTTTAATTTGAGCACTCTGCATGCACAATACAATCGCATACCTGAAGTTGATAAATGCTTCACAAAGCTTACTAACATCACTGATCTGAGACTGGACGCCAACAGGATTACCCAGATTCCAGAAGACGCATTCCTGAAATGCACACGTCTGACCAACTTGGATTTGAGCTACAATTTACTGGAATCAGTAGAGGTAACCTAGATCTGGTGTTCTGGTAACCTTTGACCCGCGTCTCCAGTTTGTGGCATACATTCCTAATTTGGCCTATCTATCACTGAGTCATAACCACATTCGATCAATTGATCCTCTCGCAAAGTGTCCGAAAGTTAGTTGACGCTGCATCTACACTTAAGTGGTTACTGTCTTGTAGTTGTTAGACGCTAATGTGAGTGACAACTTGCTGGTGGATCACAGCTTAAACCGTGAAGGTTATCGTGTGATACAGCGTCTCAATCTGTCGAACAATTCTATTACTGAGATGAATGATGTTGAACCTGTTATGTGAGCACACATTTGGTTATTCATTTTGCGTGTTTATTTTTTCAACAGAACTCTAATATCTTTGAATTTATGTAACAACAAATTGACCAAGCTTCCTAATCTGCATTCAACTTTCCCAAAACTGGAAACTCTTGATCTATGGGGCAATCAGTTGGAAGACACTGAACACTTGTTGGTAGGTTGAAGAAAAATTTATTTACAGTTGTTGAGACGTTGATGTGAACTCTACCCTTCAAATCTGTATCTACTTATGTTTGCTGGTGTTCGTCTCGTTGTCCCCAAAACATGTACTTACTACACAAGTGAAAAAAGTTATTTTGTTGATCATCATCTCCATTTGCGGTCATTTGATAGACAATTATTGTATTTGTTCGTGAGGCTTGTGTTAACGAATGGCCTGACACAAAAACGCCTATTAGTTGAAGCCGCAGCATTATGGTTTGAATACTAGTGCCAGTAAGTTTGACTCTTACCA
>LUCH01010084.1:0-10123 GCA_013368495.1 Paragonimus heterotremus
TACACAAGGGTCAACGCGCTGAGTCTTTGTTTTCATTGTCGATTGGTTTATCGATAGCGACATCAGACCTGGGTTAATATACGGGTTGAACTAGTTCCAACACTACAATAGATAGCACTTTCGGTGGTCGCACTCCGATAAGCGCTTTTGATCTTTCTGTTTCTCGAAGTACCATCGTTTTGCCTAAGCTATCAAGTTACACTTTCCGTTCCGGAGCTAAAATCACGCTTTGATCGGAGCTCCACTAGCTCGAGGTTACTCTCTGTACACTATTTTCCAGCGGCAATAACAATTTTTGCTTCAAGTTTACTCACCGTCGTATGTAGTTTGGTAGTGAAAACTAAATAGAGTATTTTAATCCGTTGGACTATTTAAACACCTCGGAAGGCTTGTGGAAAGTTATCGCAGTCATGCACATCGTTGACACAAAGATCACAAGAAATGAGACGTGATACGGCTGTTTTTAGTGATAACCACCTCTAATGCATGGATCTGGTGACACGTACGACCAGATTAATCCTAGCGGATGAAGTCTTATCAGCAAGATTCAGTACATTGGGAAAGGGATATTTGTTGAAAACAATTACCTTGTCGAGGCCTTGGCGATTGCCACATGGGCGCCAACCACCTAACGTACTTTTAAGAGCATGTGAATTTGGGGAGCTCACAAACCTTTGGAAGAATGGATTATCCCAAGTTCGAATATGTAATCGAAATCCGTTCTTGTTACCTTTGGTTAGTCCGAGGTCAAGAACTCGGTCAGTCCGTCTTAATGCGGTGTGAACAGGTCGAGATGACTGGCAATGACTCGTCTGTGGATCAAATGAGTTGTGAAAATTCAGAAAATGATACCGAGTGGATTTGAAGCGTGTCAGTTCAGAGAATAAAAAAACTGAGAGTCTCGGTGTACGCGTGAGTGCCGCGGACGCTGAGTTATTTAGGAGACGACCAGTTGCCGTCTACACACACCAACCATAGAGTCGAGGTGCTGAAGAAAACCGACCTTCGAAATAGCGAGAGACAAGACCCCGAGTACGAAGACCCATCGAACCATTTGCCGGATTCCTGGGTAAAGCCTCATGATCATGATCATCAGAGACAGCAGTACACCAATGCTTAACTTTCACACAACCATGAAGAGAAAAGCAAGCCTTGTCCACGATGAGGAAAAAAATAAAAAGGGAGTGGACAACTACCCAAAATAGCTGTTTACATTCAAACAGCTGGTATCAAGGTGCCCACGCCCTGCAAACAAACAGCTCAGTTACAAGTGGAAATAAGGTGTCACCAGCAACACCATTTCCTTACGGATTTTGCGGCACTGCGTAAATGAGTGCACCTACATCATAGACAAATCAACCAAACGACAACGTTCATGCCACAGAGTTCGATCATGTACCATCCCATCTTAGTACATCTGGTTAGCGTTCACCCTATGTATGTGTACTGTTAGTGGCACGAAGCTGGAATTTAACAAAGAAGAGATCATGGCGTAACCACACTCAGTTCCGAAATGGTGTCGACCAGGAACTTGGTTCCTGTGCTTAAATCTGTAATATCGAGTTGACTTTTAGGAAAGGTCTCCCGTGCGAACTGGTGGGCCGTCTTTCTGACGATAATGGTTACAATGGGCGAAACAACGTCTTGCTTGGGATTCGAGATTACTGCGATATCAAAACTAGCATGATTGCTGAGGGTGCCTACAGGGATATTTATTCCGACGTCTCTGACATAGTGAGCATATCTTAAGATGAACGAAATAGCGCTGGAGTGCAACTGGTTCCGCTTATACAGTACGCAAATTGTCTGGAGAGAGCGGGTGTGACGGCTTTTCAGACATTAAAACATGGGGCTCCTAGACGCCCGTAACACACGGCCCGCTACCGCAGTGACGAAAGGGTTCAAGCCCTTATAAAAATGGTCCAGATGTGCAGCGTTTGACGAAGACAATTGAGCAGCTGAAAATGGTCGATGTATTAACTAACTGAGAAATATTGCATTCATGGATGATGGGCCTAAGGGTTGTCATCCGATACAACAGATCCAATGGTTGTTTGCCACCTAGTCAATATTGATCTCAGAATAGCTATTGCACACAACAGCCAACGGCTAGTTGCATTTATCCTGATCCTCACCGAAGCAGAGTGCACCACCCCGTTGCTTAGTACGTGAACCATAATGTGGGTCCCATGTCTAAAAATTGTGCATAAATACATAACACATATAATAAATATATATAATGCGACAGCAGTACACGAAATAGAACGGTTTCAGTTTAGTTCTTGTGCGGATTTACCAGACTAGTGCGCGACAACGTTCCTACCACCAGAACGAGTCCAACACTCCACAATCATTCAACCGGAAGATCAAACAACGAAGTACGCATATTGCCAACGGCCCGGAGAAACGAGTTACAGGCGACGCGTAAATAAATGAATAGAAAAATGCTTTTGAAAACTATTTGTGCGAACACTAAGTGACCATCACTTACGGTTTGTATGAGTCACCCCCCGTTGAGACCAATGAACTGTGTTGGTACCATCGGATGTACGATGACAACTATAAGCGATACCGACCACTACGTACCCACCGGTGATAGAAAAAACCGTCAGACGAATCGACCACGCCGAGCAGCATCAGGTTATTTGAAAACTATCGAAACCGAGTTTGAGCATGTTTCAGCTCAGAAATATCCATCTGTTCAACAGCCCATAGTCGTCGCCATTACATATGGGACGCCAAAAGGGACAAGGATTGATGCCCATGTGACAAATATCGAGCATTAGACGAGTTACCTTAGACAGGTATCCAGTTCCACACATTCAAGGTTTGACGGCGAACATAACCAAAGTCGACCTCGTGCGGGACAATAACCAGATTCTAGGAGCTCCCGAAGAAATCCTGAAAATAGCAGACAACCCTATTCAGACCACTCATACTCGTACAAACAATTAAGGCTAACTAAAACATTGTCACAGGGTCAAAGCCAACCCTCTGTTTAGTCTTTTATAAATCTCCGCAGATTCCATAGTTACCGTCATCCACTACGTTAAATTGCAGACTACCCTACGCACCTGCATGGGTGGAGACTTCTGCCTGCGCTTAAACGTTTGTCTGGAAGAGTAAGAATGTCTAGAAGCAAGCCATGCACATGAGTGTACGACGCGCCCGTTTACTCCTCCGTTGTGCTGCCATTTCGTTTTATTGCCCGCTCACATGCCACATCTGTTTATCGGCCACACAGTCCCTATTTAATCGTCGCCTCATTTTCAACCAGCCGTCTCAGCTCGTCCAATTATACACAGTTGTGCTGACCAACGCAGGGGTCATACTGCTGGGCTTCATCATCCCAACGATTTTATAACGTAGTTCACAACCGACAACAGTCAGTCGTTGACAATATCTTGCGGACTGAGTGATGGACCGTAACTGGGAAATATCGCGCATCAATGAAACTAAATGTAAAAAGTGAAAGATACAATATTAATCTAATGGGATGTGCAATCCCGATCGGTTGTGCGTCCACCGATAGAGCAGAAAAGGCTGAATCCAACCTAATTGGGGGACCAGCTGCACCACATAATTATTCAATGTTGTCCAAACCTTGTAATCGTGCTGGAATTTGAACGGCCAGGACCGCGCGAGTCTACCACGTAGACCACTCATGGAAACAATGACCTCCACGACGCATCGCATCTGTAAGTGCAGAAAATCATATGTAATAAGAAACGACCCATTGGTAGCCTTGAACGAGCTGTAGACGAACACTGAAGTAATAACGCAGACCCCATATGGAACAGGTAACGAATCCCAACGCCAGCCTAGACTGGTAGATGAACATGTACCTGGCCAGATATATGAGAAGACTCCTGTGCCTCACACGTGAAAATGCACATTTCAACCACGAAAGTCCGACTCATGCCCTGGTCTGTAAGTTGAATAAGCGATCGCAAGATGAGAACGGGTTCACCACGAGGCTGTAAACAACTAACCGTGGTCGTCACGCACAGTGGGAGCGGGCCAAATGCAAGCCACACCCGAAATAAACCACTCGCGGTCCGACAATGTACGAATGCATATTTCCCAGATCGTAGATCCCAATTCGATGACCACCGAAACCCAGTAATAGAATTCAAAACAGCAACAGTGCCAACTCGATGACTGCTGACCACTCGAGATGATTCCATGGTCGCCATTATCGGTCAGTCAGGAGTGGGTGTAGTCTGCAGCGGAACGGCTGAAGCCACATCGGTAGGTCGCATTTCTTTGTGCCATCCGCCAAAGAAGTCTCGTTAATACTAGACTTAAAACCACTTCCGCTGGCAAAGACAACTCTATGAAGCACTCGATCCATTCGGATCCGATTGTCGTTCTTGAATCTGCATTGACAGCCATTCAAGTCGGAAAACCAATTCCCTAGCATTGTGACGACAGGCGTGAGATCGCATCACGTTGATAACATCATCTAACTATATGCTGGAAACAAAGTATTCCGGCCTTTATTAGCTTTAAACATCGCGCACGCTACTCGTCAGCTTAGTGCCAACTTTTGAAGAAAAACAATGACCTCAGCCAGATCGCATAATTGTTGGTTTATGGGTGGTGCGGTCTCATACAGAGGTCGTTTTCAATGGAACGCACTTGGGTTCGGGCTGAGCATTGGTGTACCATCCCTTCGCTTGTAATTAGTGAAGGCGATTTGTGATAACCAAAGTTTCAAACGTCCGAGCACTCGTCAAGCCATAAGAAAAACCTTAATTGAGGATCGGTTCATATAGCCAGACACTTCACTGCAGCCGGATAGAAGGAACCCTGAGGTTTAATGGAACAGACATAAGAACATTGACACAACCGACTTAAGAAAACCCATTGAACAGGTTACCCTTGATGCTGGTCAAGATGCGGTATACTTCAAGGACTTGACCCACCTACCTCAACTAGCATGAAAGAATGGGGACGTCACAGCAGGAGCAAACACTGATAGCCCGACTAGTCTAAAGGAGAATCAGCTAGAATGCCAGCTTCAACACACGCCGTAATTCTTGTCACGTCACCAGAACGGTTGTCCACGGACTAGCACGCACTGTGGTAAAATTCCTGCTGGAGACCAGCTTCATTTGGAGATATCCGTGCTCGGAAACAAAATCCGCAGTCCGAACTACTTAACGAGAATCCCAGCAGTGACTAGTTTCCGAAGAGGGGCTAATGAACAGTCACCCGCTGGAATGTTTACAGACAAAATCGGAAGTGAACCGACCCGACGGCTGTCGCAATTATCACGACGCAAACACCTATCGCCACCTGCGACGCGACCAACTGTGCAAACACATCTCCGCCATTTAACGGAATTCGGACAGAACGCTTGAGTGATTTCACCATTCTACACCCGCAACGTCATACGTGAAAAGCTAGGCAAAGTTGTCCAGGAGGAAGCAGTCGTTTGGTCAGAGGCCGCCAAACATCGCCGTTTCAAGGCTGCGCAACTAGGTGACAGTCTGCGTGGAGATGAAAAACCACCAACGAGAAATTGACTATCAATAACACGAAGACAATGACTACGCAACCATAACTCTTCTAGTTAACGAAAAACTGAATAATACATTGTAAATCAAGACAACTTCACATTTTGGGTGTTGCGAATAATCTAACTACTGACTTGAGCACCAGTGCACAATACCAAAGCAATCATCTGACGAGATCACTCGCAGGACGTGGATCCGCCTGAGCCACAGGTCTCCGGAATGCCACCCATTACACAAAACATAGAGACAAGACAAACCTCCTCCAAACCAGCTGAATGTAGACACAACGAACAAAATCCCATAACCATAGACAAACCATACAATTGAAAAAACGAATCGAAAGCAACTTTACTCGATCGTTTCGGACATAATAAAATACCACGGATATGACAGGTATTAGAAATGATGAAAAACACAACAGTTGCAATCCACATTAAATGCAGGATTCGCTAGTTAACTTATTACACTGCGTCCACAACCTCCCATTCTTTCTCTTCAGCTTTCTCACCATCGTCATCTGTTTTCGTACCATTCTAAAAGTAAGTGTCAGATTGATTATGTTATACGGCTTACAGCTTCCGTCTCTTTTTCGGGGTTAGCTTCTTCGTTGGCTTTATTTTTTTCCGCCTCAGCAGCTGCCTTCTCGGCGTCTCGCTTAGCCTTTTCCTTCTCAAACTGTTTATTGATGTCGAAAAGCACGCGATCCATCTGATCTCTAGCAGAACGCAACAGATGGTGATACGTGTTTGAGACAGATTTATATTCATGAAGCTGTTTCTGCTCGGTTTTGAGCCGGGTTGACAGATCGTGGTTTTGAGAACGAAGTTCATCTTCAGTGTCTTTGAATGAATTCAATTGAGTACGAGTTTTTTCTGGCAAAATGGTAGACGACGTTACTTAGACGACTTACCGAGTTCATCCTTTATCTGGAAGAACTGAAACTCCATCTTGCGCTTTTGCTCTTCAGCTCTTTCTAAACGTTGCGTCATTTCTGATGTATTGCCACCACCAATCACGATTCTACAAACACTGCATGCAGGTATAAAAAAACGTACTTCGCCGGAATTGGAGGCTGCTCGATATCAAACAGGGCACGATTCCCAAGAGCAAGCATTTTGATCACCTCTGTATCCTCTTCATCGTTTTTCTTGATAGTCACAACGTCTTTGACGTCACCCTCCGTTATGTCACTATCTGTTAGTTGTTGATATTGCACATGGTCTCTTCGTGTGACAACTTTCGCGACAAGTCTCCTCATCTGCAAAAGGATCGAAATCGAAGTTAAGTTAGAAAACGCACCTGGGCTCTTGAATACCGGAGTCCTAACAGATGCAGAATTTCACAGAGATCGTGTTCTCGAATATACCCAGCGTGACCAAGATCGTAATAAGTGAAGGCGAATAACAGATCCGGACGAACTGTTCTGCGAAGGCGACGAACCTTCGGCTCATCACTTTCATCGGCAACGAGCTGGCTATCATTTCGCCGACGCTTTATGTCAGGTTCCTGATCATCATCCTCGTTGAGACCGTTCTCAACTCTGAAAACGAAGTGAGGGATTACTAAACACCAAAAAGTAAAAGCAATTTTAGCAAATTAAAATCTTATCGTTTCTTGATTGCTCCAAGCATGAGGCGCGAGCGCTTAAACACGTTGAAGTGAATCAAAGAAATCAGATGAAGCTCATATATGGCTATTTCAAGCGTAACAATATTCCTCGTACTTTCCGTCTTGTTCAGATTTATGTTCCTTCTCAGGCGCATCGTTAATGGCCTTGAAGATGGCGAAGGCGCAGTCGCGCTGGAGCATTTCATGGAATTGCTCAGCAAATAAGGAGACCTCAAAATTGTGTTCCTTCTGATCTTCCGTACGATAATCAAGTAGGGAGAAGAGCGACACGCGATGACAATCAAATCGGCCTCCTCTGGCATTTTTGTTGGGGTGGACAATGATTGATGGTTTTTCATTCAGACGATAGAGGCGTTCCAACCTTCGGCGCTCTTTCTCAGACAGCTCCTTGGATTCATCCTTCGACTGTGTCGTTGGAGACGTGGGCTTAGCTGGTGCTTCCTCGGCTGAATACAAGTAGAAAGAAGGACGTTAGTGTAAATCAGCTTGCAGTCCATTTAATAAAAGTACTGCCATTGTAAGGTGCTCGAGGACCACAGGGACAATTCAGTCCCGCTAGCAATCTTCTTCGCTTCAATCGTTAAGTGCTCTCAACTTATGCATTACGCACTAATCCTTACGTCATAAGTCGAGCAACGTACGCTCGCGCGCTCGCTGCGGATTCCAAAAGCCAGACAACAACAAACAGTAAAGTAAACGAACCTTTGGCCTCGGAGACGGCTTTGTTTTCCTCCGCCGCATCGGCTTTTTTCTCCTCATTTAACGCCGCTTGCAACCGGGCGACCAAATTTACTTTGAGACCCCTGGTATCCAATTTGCGGGCGGCAAGCTCGTTTCGCAATTCATTCACCTGAAACAAAATTAAAGATGCAACCGAAAAGTACCTTCAGAGCATTAACATCCAATTTCGAATAATGTGTCGGCTCCATATCAGATTGAGCACCAGTCTCATCAGCCTCTTCCATACTAGCATCAACGGTTGAAGTGTCTGGTTCTGGCACATCAGGAGCCACTTCAACGTCTGCTTTTTTCTCGGGTACCAGAAGGTTTTGCAGAACCGATGAATAATATTCCTTCGTCTTAGCCCATTCCTCCTCAGTGGGGATCAAATGAGCTGCATTTGGAATGAAGAAAACGACCACTTCAGGACGCTCCGTGGACACCGTCCTTTCCTCATCGTCACCAGTAAATGCTGGCGCCTTGGTATCAGCAAACCGGTAGTAATTGATTTCCATAAAACGAATCCTGCAACGTGAGAATTAACACAATCAAAAAGCATTTACCATTCGGTACACGATGACAAATCAAGTCCAGTGTATCCCTTGAAAGTTCGAATGGCCGTATTTATCAGTGTTTTAGGGTCACCGGCTGGATCGGCGCCATCTAGACTCGGTGACCAAGGGCCGCCGATAGCCATTGTTTCGCTCTTAGCTCGGCCACCGACGAGAAAGTGGATATTCTTGCCGGGTGGAACCTTATCACTGTTACTGGGATCATCGGCCATTCGGCAAGTGTTTTTGTACAGCTCAGCCAATTGAGGGCAAGCCATCAACATAACCCGAGCGGAATAAGAATAGTCAGCATCAACCGGACTGATGAGTGACGTATCAGCAGGGGTCGGTGGCTCGACATCCCGATGAAACACCTAGAAGTGCAATCATGAAATTTCAGGAGCTAGACATACATGATAATCAGTAGCATTCCCCAGTTTGAACGGGCTATGCATTGGGAACGGTTCACACCAGGTGGACTCACACTGGTAGAAGTCAGATGCAATATTTAAGCGCGGGTAACTATGTCGAAGCTCTGTTACTCCACGCGTTTTCACATTGAACAATGTCTTGGGGACTTTCACCTCATACTTCCCAAAAGGAGTCTGCCGCTTTCCGAACGGTCTGTGATCACGACGTTGACTGGGAGGTGTGTCATGATAACGCTTTTCTACTGGACTTCGACCTTTTGGTGGGCCCCGCTTACCACCTCGAAAATCGTCACGGCGCTCTGCTCTACGGCCGTAATTTTCTTCGCGGTACGCACCATAAAACGGTTTTGGAACGGGGGGTGCGTTGTAAGGCCTGCGTTCTGCAGAAGGAGGCCCGCCAATATAGAATCCTACACCTACTCCCCCAGAACCCATATAGCCACCACCATAAGGTGCTGAAAATATACGAAAATTTAGTTAAAGATCGACGCGCAATCCAAAAAACCGCATTTGAAACGGAACATACCATTACGACTCCACCTGCTCGCCATAGCTGTTTAGCGGGAAATGGAAATGACACTGCCGACTAAAACAAGGTAAAATGACTACATCTTCAAACAACTAAACACGCCAAATAATGTCGCAGATTCATATCTTTTTTCGTGTTTTTTTCTCAAAAGTAGACTAGGTGACCAGTTTGGTGCTGAACACGCAACTATTCCGTCACGCGTAAAAATTGAACCCGGGTGACGGCTATCCCGAGTACGGTCAATGTTTGGTCATGCAGGGCAATTATTCATTTGAATGAGTCTGTAAGCAAACCCGATTACAGTTAACAGTCCTGTCATGTTAAAAAGTCGAAACTTGTTTGATGGCCGTTTTCGGGATTTGAAGTTTCCTGTTGTGTGGAAACTATCGAACCTGTATGATGAAAACCTAACTGTTATAGACTGAAGGACACGGTTCAGTTTGTGGATATGATGTCAGATATCAATATAGAACAAGGTATTTTGGTGTGCAATCTCTGTTCACTAATGTTCTGTAGTGCGATCACCTTCGTTGTCCCCAAAATCCTACTCCCTACGACGTGAGTTGCCTTGCAAGTACTACCGCGCCGGTTCACATTGCCTCTTGAATGTCAATTTACTGCAGACCACTAGTATCCCGACTTATACTGCTACCTTGGCGAGGTGGAGGGGCTTGTGTACTGTATTGGTCCGGCAGGCTATGCTGACTAGGACTCCGGTCCTTCCAGGTGCAACCTTGTCAG
>LUCH01010085.1:0-12238 GCA_013368495.1 Paragonimus heterotremus
AAGAACCAAACCAAGTCGCTGGAAACCGTGGTACTATGGATGTAAACGATATGAACAATTACAAAGAACAAACCTCAAATCGTTTGCGTTCGTGGGATAGGGTATAATGGTTTGCGGCAATAGGCCGTCAAGGGTCCAAAAGACACGACAAGTACAAACACAGGCGACCGACAGGCAATGACGAACCGACGAAATGCGATCGGATCGGTCAAATGTGTGTCTAAAAAGCCGTCCTTCGGGCACACCGATTAGTAAGCGACAGTTTCACGGCGGCCCATAGAAAGACCGTATTCACAGCGGTGGGGAGGGTGAGAGTGACAGAAACAATGGGTTTGTGGGTAGATGAGTGAGGTTCAATGATTGAGGGAGATAGAGTAGAGAAATTAGCACTTTTAGACGCGGTTTGTGTGGATAACAAAAACATACGTCTAGTTAGATGGATTCACGGGGTAGAGTGCGGCAGGGTCAATTGAAGGGAATTTTGACCTCTGGAAGTGTCCTACAATACCTACTGAGCGTGTTTAGCGCGTGGCTACTAAAATAGTTACGGGCCTACTTAGTGTCGTACACCAGTCTCGACCTGAAATTCTTGCCCTGTATCCATTTGAATTTCGACGACTCCGCGGTGATTTAATTTTCACACACTCCCTCTTTAGAATAGGCCTTGTTGATCAGTTCTTAACTGTGGCGAATGATGACGATCGGCGTGGACATGACAGGAAGCTTTCCAAGCTTTGCCCTTGGGCCTTTCTTAATCATCAGTTTTTTCCTACAGGGTTGTTAACTTCTGGAACAGTCTTCCTGCTGATGTCGTCAGTAGCGCTTCTAGCGATCGTTTTGAAGCATTACCTTGCTCTCATTTTTCAAAAATCCTTTTATGCGAGTAACCTTCGTTTGTTTTGTGATATTTGCCGTAATTCCCAAGAGCGGCGCTTCAGCCAGTTTTCAGTGAATGCCTTTCAGATCAGTAGACGCCCGCTTGACACCGAACAAGAAAAACCGACTAGATCCGGGACCCCTGGGCCCCTATCTCGAATTTGTGTATCAGTCGCTGAATCGCTGGATCCCACTTTTCAAAAAGCCATGCTAAATTCGTTTAATTGTTTTGGTCAGTCTATGGATCAATAGAATGAGAGGAGGAAGCACCAAGTTGTTCCCAGGTCTCGAAGTGTGTGATCTCATATTCCCCCTTGACGAGCTGAAACGCGGAATAAGTGACAGTAATGAGCGCTGATCACGGCAAACCATAATAACGGATACAAAGTTACCGGAACCAACGGGACTAGGAAGAGCATTCCACGCCTATCAAACATGCGCTGAAAAAATGTTAGGCATACATTCAAGTTTGGTTTGTTAGACATCGGGTTTATGTGAGCAACCCTTACGTGTTGTTTTATTTCCTTTGTTTTTTTGTTGGCACAGGTGATCAGCAGGCCCGGTTATCAAGAAGGATGACATCAGGTGAACTCTAAGCCAGCGACAGTCTGATGAGTACTATAGAGGACTATCCTTTTACAAAGGTATAAACGCGAATATTCAGTTCAAAGTGCAGTCGTTGAATATCTCACTCTAAGCAGTCCCGATCTATGCAGAACAGGAGCACCAAGGAGGCAAGATGCACGCACCAAAAGTGCATTGCTAAAAAGAAACAATTCGAACAAGTGGTGCTCATACCGCATAAGAAAAGGTGATGCAAACTACATATAATAATAAAGCGAACTACGTGCACAGTACCCCCATGGAACTCCTCCATAAAGCGTTAGAAGAATGAAAATGCTGGATGAAAGTGAGGTCAAATACAACACATTTATTTGGGATGATTATGTGAGAAAATGTACAATAATGAATCGAACGGATTGTTAGCAGTTTCGGAAAGTTCACATCGATTGTACAAATTACTGATGGCTGTTACGATAGCGGTCTTGACTACGTAATCTGTTCTTGCCGAACGTGGACATCTGGCCATGGAAGATTCAGTGTTTTAGCGAAGCGCTTTTGAATACATAGTGGCAGGAAAACAAGCGGGTGGCTATTGCATCTGCGACTGCCAACAGGCACTCTTTGACCCGCTTTGGTTGTAAAACATGAGCGCGACAGATAGGACGAAATGGTTTGTTGGGATCGATTGCGTAATTGGATTCCGTTGGGTGCGCAGCGATAAAAGACGAGCAAGATTTGGCCCAGCCCCGAGTTAACCACACCGGACCACAGGACCATCACTAGCCGATATTTTACGGCAATCATTAGCGAGCTCTGCTGGGGTGCGTCCAACTACCTCCTATACAGTGGTTGGCAAACAAGAAAAATAATAGGCTGGCGATCAGATCATTTGCCATCTGCGGATGTTGTAATCAGTAATGTTTTCACCTCACGGTCGAACCTTTTGACCAAATCGTTCGATGATGGATGGTACGCAACGGCTGTAACGTGTTTGCATCGAAGAATACAATTCAAGTTATGGAAAAGAGCTGAAGTTAACTGAGGCTCACTGTGAGTGGTGGTTGTGTTTGGAACGCCAAAATTCGAAATCCACGAGTCGACAAAAGTGCGCGCAGTTGTTTCCCTTGACGTGTTGTTCAAGCGGACGGCAATGGGCCACCTCTTGAATCGGCCCACAAAGTTTAGAAGATGTGTATAACTGTTGGAAGGAGGAAAGGGGGCCAGCGATATCAAGGTGGTCGAGTTTAAAACGTTCGTCTGGAAAAGGAAATGTTTCCGTAATAGTGGTGGCGTGACGATGAACTTTACTAAGCTGACATTCCAAACACTGCTTGACCCACCTATAAACATCCCAACGAACGCTCGGTCAAATTTAGCGCTCGGTGACTACTTTCGTTGACGCACGTATGCTTGAACGTAATAGGGGGTGGAGACGGCTAAAACAACAAACGGGTGTGCAAAATAGACGTACGATCGAGATTTGCCGGTGGACGTGACGCAGGTAATTGAGTATTCCGACTGGGTCAATGGGATATCACGTAGTTTTAGAGAGGGGTTGGTACGAAGGTGACGAAGTTCTGGGGCATCAGCCTAGGATTTCGTGAGAGAGAAAGGTCAGTGCCATTTGCAAATAACTTGCTGACGTCCGGGCGAGACAAAGCGTCGGCGATAAATTTGATGGAACCGTCTATAAAACGAATGCCTGTGATGAACGGGAAGATAAAATCCAGATGTCTTAGCGCTCTAGGTGAGTACCGATCTGGAGGGGAGCGGAGGACAAACGCAAGTGGTTTGTGACAGGTAGAAACAGCGAAGTTGCGACCATTCAGAGGATGTCGAAAATGTTCGATAGCAAGCTGGATGAACAGTTACTGACTACCAAAGATACTATGACGCGTTTGCGCTGGTTGGAGTTTTTGGAAGGAAAGGACAAGGGCCGGATTTTACCATTCACTTTCAGTTGTAAAACAGCACCAACAGCCAACTGAGAAGCGACGGCGTTCAAGATTAACAGCGAGCGTTCAGCTGCCTCAAATACGTTGATGTGGTGGCTGGGGACAAGGTTTCTTTGACCGCAGTAAACGCAGTATTAGCCTCAAAAGACAAAACGAAGTGCCTGAGATTTGCTTTCAAAATGTTCTTGAGGGGTTTTATCAGCTTTGAATCCCGTGGAATAGAGCAACAACAATAATTCACAACGCCTAGGAAGCGTCAGAGACACTTTAGGGACTGTGTCTGCGGATAGTATTTAGCAGCACTGATTCCCTCTGACAAGGGTCGGATACCGTTGCTGGTGATTCGATATCCAAGCATACCTATGAAAGTTACTCTGAAAATGCATTTAATAGAATTTAGTGTCACACCGTATCGTGTTAAACATTTGAACAGCTTCCGAAGATGTGAGTCGTGCTGTTAAGTGTCTTCATTTACAACCAAGACGTCGTCAGTATAGGCGTACGCGAAGTCAAGACCACGAAGCACTTGGTTCATGAACCTTTAGAAAGTCTGTGAGGTGTTCCGAAAGCCAATTTGCATGCGGATGAATCCATAGAGTCAATGGTAAGTGGTACTGCGGTCTTCTCGCATCCTCCGTGGCTACAAGTACTTGATGGCAAGCTGGAACCAAATCTATCTTGGAGAAAGTAGTTTTCCCGTTCAACCCAATTGAGAAGTCGTAGGTGTGAGGGATAAGGGATCAATCTGGAACGGTGACGTTGTTAAGGGCACGGTAATCACCTCATGGGCGCCAGTCACCTGTCATTTTTTGGGGACCATGTGAAGGGGCGAGGTTCATGGGGACTTTGAAGACTGGATAACACCAAGTCGTAAGAGGTGTTCAGAATCTCCTTTGACCCTTTTGGATATGTGCGGTGGCAAACATCTGAAGCGTGCAAAAGTGGGTGGGCCTTTTGTGACGATGTGGTGAAAACCATCATGTCTAGGCGGTGATGTTAGATTAGGCGAATTGATATATTGTGGAAATTGTCGAAGGATGACTGCAAAGCCGTTATCTGATAAGACCGACGGCAGTCCAGCTGAATTGATTGATGTGACCTTGCCTTGTGCGCACAAGGTGGTCATGCTATCGATCAATCTCTTACTACTGACGTCCATTGTAAGTCCAAGGGGTAATAAGAAATGAACGCCGATAATCGGGTATTGTACATCTGCAACCGTAAATCCCCAGAGAAACTGACGCCTGAGGGTGAGATCCAGAGTGAGTAGCTTTTCACCGTAGGTTGAAATTGCCGAACAATTAGCAGACTGTGGTGTGTGCGATACCGGTTGAAGATTGCGTTTGTCAACTTGCGTTGGAATAACGCTAACATATGCGCCTGTACAGTAAGAAAATTCGGGGCATTAGGACGGTCGAACACAAAATATGCGACGGTTTGAGGAGCCATGAACAACCGTCTCCATTACTGTCTAGCCTCGGCGATATCCGAATGGGAATTATTTTGAGCAAAACTGCATGACCTGGTGAAACGTATCGTTTTAGAACCAAATCGATGATGATAATAACACACGTTCCGATCGACTCGTCTTCTGTGTGAACAGCCGTGGGAT
This sequence comes from Paragonimus heterotremus, assembly GCA_013368495.1. NCBI lineage: Eukaryota > Metazoa > Platyhelminthes > Trematoda > Plagiorchiida > Troglotrematidae > Paragonimus > Paragonimus heterotremus. The sequence continues at coordinate 5,008 of LUCH01010085.1, forward strand.
TGGCGGCAACAGAGAGGGCCACTTGATTGTGTTGTCAGTTGTTTAGCGAGTGCAGAGAGCTGTGCGGTCATGTCGGAGGACTGTTGCTTCAGTGCGTCCAGTTCCGCTTGCCAGCTATGGCTCTACGACACCTCTGGTAAGTGCACATGGGATACTGTCCGATTTTGGTGACTCTCGCATACTTGGTCAGCCAGCTCTGCGAGTCTTTGAAGCGGCATGTCCTTATCGAGTATGGACAATATTTTTCGGACATCGTCCGGCAGATTTTTGTGCCGCAACTCACGTGAAATTGGTTCGTTCACCATATGTTTGCTTTGAAGCTGTGCCATGTGACGGAGGAGTCGCCCAACTCTACTCCTGCCAGAAGCTTCTGCAGGTTCTGCTGATCGGTTGCTGCAGTTCGTCCAATGATCGCGGCCTTTAAAATGTCATACGGAATAACACGAGGCCGAGTGCAGATGAGGTCGGCGACTTCAGTAGCGATCTGCTCTGATAGGTTGGCAACCACAAAATTGTACATCCGTCAAGAGTCAAAGGTGGCTTCGACTCGAGCAAACCAAAGCCTAACAGCACGACTACCGCACTCGAGAAGCTTAACATAAACTGCATTTTCCACGGCAGTAATACCTGGTTCAGAATCTGACGTCAGAAGAAAACAAATTCATTCACAAAGAAAAGGAACCGATTAGACAGCGAAAGAAAGATATTTTCGGGGAGCATGCAGAAGAAGAAAAAACCTTGACGAACGATGGAAAAGAAATAAACACGGGCCCACCAGTTATATATTGGGACCAAGAAATGACTCGACAATGTTACAAGGCAATCTACAGGAACTGTCTACGATAAGTTCCACCACACTCAGCCTGCTTTAGGTTTAAAGAACGTCCCTCCCGAACAACAGAGAAATTCCGGCGAATTCCTTTCCTCCAGCGTACTAAAACTGGCTGTTGCCACAGTTAACTCCCGGTAACAACGACCATAGGCAGACAGAAGCTAAGACGCACCAGGACGAAGCGCGCATTGATTCCAGCAATAACCAAGTGATTTATATCTACGATGAACGTAACAGGTGGGAAGAGTAATGTGTAACGAGAGAGCAAAAAGGTAACGGACTCTACAACCCCTTCGAGGTTTAGTCGTCTTGCCCGAAAATGCCCTTAAGGCATGACGCTTCAGAGTTTCTGAGACTAACTTGTCTTCTTGAAGGTACAGTGGTCAGACCCCTCTCTTCCTCGAAACTCGGTTAGACAAACTGTTGTGAGAAACTAGGAATAACGATGACCGGATTGGTCGTGAAGACATTCAGGCAAAAACAGGATGCTGCTGGTCCTTTTTTCAATCACTCCAAAGTTCGGACTCCTCGAGGATGTGTAAGAGCAAAAAATTCCAAGTGCTTGGCAAGACTTGTCTTTAGTGAGTGGTTGTCGTGATAATACGCGTTATTCAGAAAAATGTGTCCACAGTTCGCAGTTATATTTCGTAATTCCTTTTTGTGCGTATTTGCATATATCGTTTTGTTAACAGGATTTGTACACTGTTTGAAAGCATTGTTAGCATTTTTAGAATTTGATTGACAACAAGAATAAACGGGACTTGCCTTGGTCAACCGTTAGAGTCTACTGATCAATGACCATATGCTGATTCGTGGTACATGAACGATACCAATGGGCATTGTACCCTGGGCGGTGGATTGCATGGAGGTTAGGCGGCATGGGTCAACAAATTGTTTGACCGCTTTTATGCTTTAAGAAGCACGCAGTCACCGCCCCAGAGTTCTACTTAAGACAAATGAGTGTGGTCAGTATCGCCAGTGGAGAGGTATCCATAGTCCTGGTACCATCAATTTTAGGTTCCAAACGAACATGGAATGTTGAAGTTGACTGCGCAAGGAGGCTTATACGGAAGACAGTGAAGACACCAGTGGCTTCTTTATCCAGGACAACAAGGCCTGACGGACCTTAGATTTGAGCAGCCCCAGCTTTCACCTTTCGAGTTGACAATGCAAATCAGTGACCAATGATAAAGCTCTCAACAAGACGTCGTTGGCATTGAGCACGGCATTTGCGATCTAGCGAGGCAAACCAAGTCCTCATGGCAACAGGCATTTTTAATCACCTCCAACTCCTACTGACCAATAGCACGCTCGCGCATATTGCATATCCAGAATGATATTAAGAGTGTAGAGGCGTATTTGACTTATAAGGTCAGTGCGCTTATTGAATGCCAGTTAGGGTAGATATATCAACCGTGGCAGAAAAAACGGTATTTAGTGATATAATATTTGTCTGCGTTGAATGTTCGACGGCTATCGTGTATTTGACGGAGAATAGTTAACCGAGTTCTCTATATTCAGTCGTTCCCTCTTCGTTTTCCCTTCTTCCTTCCACACTCAAAATCTTCTTGGCGAAGATTACTAGTGCAGTGGATCAAACAGTATGTGGAACTCAGGTGTGAATATGAGGTCAAAATATAATGAAAAGGAAAACAAATAACTCACAGTAGTTCGTAGAAATACGTTGGTTAAGTATTCCACTACACCAAATGGAGATTTCCACTAATGCTCTCTGACCTGTCTCTCAAGTAATCTTGATGCCGTGGCCAAGATCGTTCCAACGACAGATAAATAAATTTACCGAACTAAATGGTTAATTTCGCTGAAGTCTAACTCTCCCAAAGACTTGTACGCCATCGATCGTGAACGCAGACAGAACGCAGAACTCGCGAACCCGGAAGCGTAATTATTGGAAATTATGGATTACTCAGTGGATCGATGAACCTTGTTCACATCATGTGTACGTTCCATTAACTTCGTTCACGTCATGTGTACATGTGAGGTTGAAGAAGATGAAAAGGCATGAACAACAATAAAAATTATGAAGTAGAAAATAGTGTATAAAACGCTACACTAGCCTTCCATACAAAGATTGACACTGTAAGGGGACGACAAGTATAACTCGTACACAGTTCAGCGATCACATACAGTTCCGATGCAGTCAAAAACAGTGAAATGACGTAACGAACAATCACGTCCAGTGTGTTGGTGAAACGGAGACGAGGCGGTGATCCGCACGACGAGAATCAATGTCCCAACAAAAATGGGTTTTCAGATCGTTCAAACAAATTAGTCTAGGGGGAATTAAATGTCACGGTTCTAGGTACATTCACGTCGTGTGAAACACGTTGAGTGATACGTAGACGGACGACCTGAGATAGATAACAAGGAAGTGAACGTCGGCGGAAAGTTTAAATTGCATGTGCAACAGTTTCTCTTCTATTGCACTGTACCCCCTTAAATGAGGCACCAACCTCACTGCCTCCGTACCGTCAACGTTGCCGCAATCACCTTGAGCTAGAATTTCGACTGTCTGCTCCGCCATTGGAACACTGCCAGGCGGTACTGGCAAGAGCCTCATCTGGGATTCCTCCGGCGTTTGGGCTGGCTTTAATTGATTGTAATGTACCGTTGGTACATCTGCTGTTGGGTATGTAGTTTCGCGGCTTACATATACAGTGAGTGACCACACGCGCACAATTACGAAAGGATTTAACCACGGGCGATGGGATTTGTGCGCAACCCCCAATGGTGGTTTGGGTCTGTACAACTAGACGTGATCCCCAATGCGGTGAACCGGTCCGTTTTCTGTACGGTCATAACAGCTTTTCTAAAGGTGTTGTGACCTTGACTGGCGCTGGGTGGCAATTTTATAGGCGACCATCAACCATTCGCCTAGCTCCTTGACATATTTTGGCAACCCTATGCATTCGGCTGACACAAGCAGTGTCAGTACTTCAACTGGCAGGCGCAGTTCATGCTCCAGGCTTAGTAGTGAAGGCGCGTGCCCTGTAGTCAAATGGACGGTAGCCCTGTAGGTTAGGAGACACTGTGGCAGGATTTCATCCCAATGGTCTGAGTGGTGTCGTTCAGCAAAGGCAGGCAGAATTGTCATTACAGTGCGATTGGTTCGTTCGACCAAGCCATTACTCTGAGGGTGGTAAGGAGTTGTTCGGGTTTTGTGTACGCGCGACATATGACATACTTCCTCTAGGAGGCGACTTTCAAACGGAGCGCCTTGGTCAAAGTGTGGCTCAGTGGGTGTACCGAAACGAGCGACCCATTCGTTACTGGACAACGACGTTACTGTAGGATCCTCTTGGTTTGACATCGGAAGGGCTTCACACCATCTGGTAAAATAGTCCGCAATCACAAGAATACATTTGTTCCCTCTCTTCGACGTCGGTAGTGGTTCCATCACGTCAACTCCCAAACGGTGGTTGGGGCCAACTGTTGCAACCATTTGAGGCGGGGATCCGAGAACTACAGTGGGGGTGTGTGGTTTTGCGCACAGAGGTACAGTAGGCACAGTTGCGAACAACATAGTCATGTAGCTTTGGCCATCAAAAGGGCTGTCGGACAGCTGCTTCAGTCCTTAGCTGACCCGCATTTCCCAGTTCTAAATGTACCTCTCGGACAATATCTGAAACCTTGTCAGACGGGACGATTAGTCTATATGTTCGTTTGGCCCTATCAAACAAATGCAATACGCGATCGACAACTCGCAAATTTGCTCATTGTGACCATAAGCAGCGCTCTTCCGGGGATCTGCTCTCCACTTCGCGACCAGTCGGTTTCGGGTTTCTATCAAGTTGTCGACGGCAGATGGTGGAAATGTACGGATCATTCAGTTGATAGTGTGCCCACGTAGCCCAGGCTGAGGGTATGGATAACATAGCGTTAACAGTTTCCGCGGGAAAGCAAGACAAAGCATCAGCATTTGAGTGGCAGCTTCCCGGGCGATAAATAAGGTCAAAGTCGTAATCCTGCAAATACTCCACCCAAAATGCTACCTGACCCTCCGGCTCCCGAAAGTTGCGAAGCCATTGTAGTGCTTGATGGTCCGTACGAACTTTAAAAGGTTTCCCGATTAAGTAAGGGCGAAAGCGTTTAAGGAACCACGCTAAAGCTAACACTTCACGGCGCGTAGTTCATTAACGCCTTTCTCGCTTATCGAGCCAACGGCTCGCATAGGCAATCACAACTTTCCCACTGACCGACTTCCGGGACAGTACAGCACCAATAGCTAAGTCACTGGCGTCAGTGTCTAGTATGAAGGGACCAGCTGGTGGCGAGAAATCGGGGAATGCGAGAATAGGGGAACTGAGCTTATCTTGAAGAGTGTTGAACTCTGCGTGACATTCTGCAGACCATACGAATTTCTTGTCTTTCTCTGTAAGTTGATGCAATGGTGATGTTCTCCGCAAAATGTGGGACAAATTTCCGATAATACGAAGCCGGTCTCATAAAACTGCGTACTTAGCTTACTGATCGTAGTATCGGCCAATCAGCAACTTGTTTGACTTTTGTGCCATCGGTTTTTACTCCTTAGGGTGTGATTAAATGGCCTGAGAATGATACCTTTTGCTTTGAGAGCAGACATTTTGTAGGCTTCAATTCCGCGTCCGCCTTTCTAAGACGTTCGAACACGTTATTTTGTCTGGAATTGTGCTCTTCTTTTAGGGGGCGTGAACTATAATGTCGTCGAGGTAGATCAAACATTGCCCTGGTGCTAACTCTTGTAACACTATGTGCATTAATTGCTGAAAAGTAGGAGGCGCGTTAGCTAGGCCGAACGGCACTGTTTCAGATTCATACAACCCGGATGGGATGATAAATGCCGTCTTTTGACAATCTGCGGGATGGAATTCAACCCGCCAGTGCCCCGAAGCTAGGTCAAGCGTGGAGAACCACTTTGCGCCACGTAAAGCCTAGAGTGTGGTATCTATGCGTGACAGAGGAAATGAATCCCTTTGTTATAGCATTCAGACGTCTGTAGTCAACGCATAATCGTAAGCTTCCGTCCTTCATTTTAACCAACACGATGGGGGACACCTAGGGGGAAGTCGATGGGCGTATAACTCTCCTGTTAAACATGTCTTGAATCGTGGTATCTAGTTGCTACCGACAGTGAACAGGAATTCTTCTGGCGGCTTGTCGAGGAGGGTGGAGGTCACTCGTACCAATTTTGTGTTGTAAGAGTCCAGTCCGCCCATGTTCCTCACAACCATGCTGGAACACGCCGGGGAAGCTACGTAAAAGTCTCGCTGGCTGCAGTCTTTCAGTAGGGCAAAGCCGTCCTGGCCAATAATAGTTGTATCATAATCGATTCCGGTTGGTCCAATTTATCAGAGGTTTCTAGTGCGCTTGCCGTTTGAGGTCTACCTTCTACTTGGACATTCATGCGATTATAACGAAATCAGGTTGTCTGTAAAGCTGGGTCGACCTTGTCGCAATACTGTCGTAGAAAATCCATTCCTAGAACCGCGCTCAGTGGCAGGTGGTTGCTTACTGCAAACGTATGTCGAGCGGCTAAGTTAGCCAACCGTACTGTGGCCACTACTTGCGAGCCTGTCTGAAAGGTGCTGCCGTTTGCCATTAATATTTTATGGCGGCACTCAGGCTGGATCATTATATAATTAAGTTGGGCCATCACAGCCGAGTTCAAAATAGAACATGAGACATGAGTATCAATGGAAAAGCACAGAGCCTCATTGTTTAATCAACTGTTCACGGCTAGTGACTTATGTACATCAGTATTGAATAAAACCGATAACAGCATATACAGACACACACGACAAAAGTGACCAGCCTCGTTTAACTCGGCTGACTGCCAGAGACGGATCACGTCCACTCTCATGCGCGCGGGAACCAAATCTCTTACAGCAGATGCAATTACTCCCTAGGGAACCTAGCTGGGGGGAATTTCGGGCAACAAAACACGGGTTCTGTCACTAAAGAGGTGACGCGCATCAACTCCTACACCCTCTCTAACGCACTTCCCTCTTCAACCGCCTCTAACAGCGACGACGCCGGTTTGCCAAGAAATTTTTTGCGTAATTCCTCGTCTGATGACCACAGACGGAAACGGTCGCAAATCTGACCACCTCCTTTCCTCGGGGATGATTGTGCAAACGCTTTTAATGCTAGCTCCCGCAGGTCACGAAAGAACGAAACTAACAAAATCCACAGTTGCTGACGCCCGCCATTGGAATTTTCGCGTTAAACAGGCGTCAATTCCGTGCGCCAGAACAGTCCCTGTAGGGTTTACCATATGACCTCAGGTGGTGAATCTGGGGCCACATCAGACGCTCAAAATTGCTTCACAGCTGCATCACCCAAACAACTGAGGATATAGAAGCTGTGGAGTTGTGGTTCACTGATGACAGGTAAATTTTG
>LUCH01010090.1:3780-13829 GCA_013368495.1 Paragonimus heterotremus
CCAACCAAAGATGAGAAACTATGGTGAATGGCACGTTATCATAGGACTACTTTTTTGGTTGAATAATGATTACCAATAATCTAGGAATTCTATTTTTCACTGCAATAGATAGATAGTTGACTAATTAATAGGTGGTTGCCAACTGAGGGTAAATTTTGCTTATTCAGGCTAGTCGGATAGCTCTGGGTCATTTGGTTGTCACGTGCCTCTGGTTTGGTTGGTTTCCGCACTGTTTTTTGTGACGTTTTAGGGATAACCTTAGATAACAATATGTCATGTCACTCTGAATGTTCGCGTGATATAACCTACTTTTGTTGTTAAATGAAGAAATGTTGCAGCATGACCTGAAGACTAATCTTCACCTAGGTGTTTGATTTTTTGATCTTCATACTTTCTGAAGCCATCTGGTTAATAAACTTTTGATGCATGATGAGCTCCGGGCAAAGGCTACATAGTCGTACCACAGTATATCGTCGAATACGGCGAGAACTGCGATTTGACGTCATTTTTATCGGTGTTTCCTCCATTGCTATCCCTGTCACCTTGGAGAATGAAATTATCCCATCAGGGAAACTTGGTAGTCCTTTATTTTGGTACATTTATTTTGAATTGAAGATGACGAAGATGATCAGGTAATGAAGGGCAGGTGTCCAGCCTCATCTGTTGAGGCAATACGTAATCCGCAAGGTTCATGTGTTTGTTAATCAAGGAGGAAACGTGGTTTCGACACCTTGTATTCCCATGGATGTCAGCAATCAACTTTAACTTTCAGTTCATTGCTAGGTGCAGGCAGTGGTGATGATGTTCTTGATTATTGCTTTTCCTTCGTAAATACGCAACCTTGCAGTCGTTCACCGGAGACGCACAGTTGACGAGTACACACGGAAGATATGTAACTATGTGTTTGCCAAATCATTCACGATAAAGATTAACGGCAATTATGTCGTTCGCCGGTATAGTATTTCAAGGCCCAAACGAGTTGGAGACGGCCATTTAGGCGCGAAAGAAGATTTTCCAAAATTTTCATGAAATATTAAAATGCACATTACGGGACACTTACATAGATTGCCAGATAAGATCGATCGCTAGGAAGAAGATTCGGTGAAACTTACGGAATAGTGTCAGTAGGTCGTATGCGTTGGATGACATAGGTGTCGAACTACTTCAGTTGTTGGAGCGAATAACTAGGAATGTGAGGAAAGTACAGTTAGCGCAGTGGGCCTACACGGATCCTACTCTGGCCTACTGGAATCCCATTCTGGCCCACTCCGATCCGACTCTGGCCAGAGTCGGACCGGCTCTGGATTTTGTTGCGCGCCTACTCGGATCCGACTCCTTGCCAACTCGTGCCAGAGTCGGCGTGTTTACTGGGTATATCAAAGGAAGTCTGTCACCGAGGTCAACATTGTACGACTACATGAGGAAAATATTGAATCAGAATGAGTACTTGAAATTGAAATTAAGGTGGATGGTTACGATTCCCTAGGTGAGAGGTCAACGCTCCGTGTGCGTGAAGTGGGTGGCACTAATGCAGTTGAACGGCTAACTTTACATGCGCTCAAGTTAGCTAGCGGAAACTGGAAGAAGAGTGTTTATCTGACAGACATTCAGCCGGAGAAAGTAGCCCTTTGCGATGATTGTAATTCATAAAGGAACATTGTGTGCTATTGTGGTTTTACTGAATAAATAGGTACGTTGCACGGATGCTGATCAACTTACGATTTTGTTGGTCGGCACACTGCATTATTGCCACTGTGTGGAAACTAGCTCTGGGGTTGAGCAAAGTTAACTACTTCATTCCTCTATCTCAGGAACCATCACACCCTTGTTGATAAGTTCGTAGCCAGCGCTAAGTATTATGGGTTTTGTACTTGCTCATTCTTCACTAACTGGGAACTGCCGTGCGGGCACCTTGTGTGGTAACTCAATCAAGGCAAGCGATTTATTGCGAAACAGTGGTTGGTTACTGCCGGACTACTCCCGATACTTCATAGTGGACGCTGCATATTCGGATGTTTTGTTAATAGGAAAATGAAAAGTAGGACAAGCAAGCTGATGAAGATTATAAACCTTATTTCGAACATTTGTGGGGCTGTGAGTAACATTTCCAATGACAGGTTTGGATGGAAACGGAGGGCGCTGCAACAATTTCCGGGTATAGATACTTCAAGCGAAAAAGTGTACGTAGGGTTGTCACGCAGTTTTGACTGCGCGTCCCCTAGCCACACATCGACTCACCCGGCCATCGACGTCAAGTTTTCAATCAAAACGCAGAAAACAATGCACGAAAAAGACATTTCCTACAGTGTACTTTGGAAAGGAGCCAGCAACGATGGAAGTTACGAAGTTCGCAACCATTGTGCAATTAAGCCATATTCGCAGATACTCGTCGTCCAAGTGTGTCACAACAAAGATTAAACGTGGTGTCCATCAAAAACGCTTTTCCCCCGTGGACGATCAACACTGTTCGGGATATGACCGAGAGGACTTGGAGGGTGAAGGCTTCAACACCTGGATTCAAGGTGACAGTTGCCGTTGGTGGCCTCAGAAATGTGCGAGGCACCCCATTTTCCTTGGCACTTTAACATATCCTTTTTGTTAATAGGCTTCACGTTTTCAACTTGAAAGTTTGTACAGCTTACTTTCACTTGAACGCTCACCTTATCATTCATATCACATCACAAAAACGCGCGGAGTCTCGAAGAGCATTAAACAACCCTCGAAGAGGTCCGGGTTAGACGACCATGAGGAATGAAATAAAAGATGAGTCGTTGGAAAAGGAACAATCATTCGCTGTGTGAAATTAATTGCGCGACCGAGGAAAGTGGCACTGAGTTTGTGTCAGGCCTCCTATTGCGAGAGTACACAGAATCATGCGTACAGAACAGACAAGCGGGAAAACCCCGTTGCAGCCGGTATCCTTAGAGAAGTCACACGACTGCTGGTCATTACACAAGTAACATTTGAAAACACCCCATTCTTGACAGATCTTCGGTGTGAAGCTACCTAATAGCACCATTCTGGAAAAGTTATTTGATGAGTCCAATGCGCATGACGCGTTAGTTAGTCTTCTACAGAATTGTCCTAATATTTTTTTATTTTGTCCCGTTGTTTTTAGTGCACCGCCAAAGGTTAGTTTATTGTAAAATGTCATGTCCACGAAAGTGAAAGTGGATTTATCGCATACATTCAAACCGCGTCAGTTAATGAATGCCCGTTTTTTATACAACATTCATAAGTTTTCTTTGGGCTCCTTCCACCAATACTTCGGTCCCTTGTGTATTAAATGTGGTTCACTGTTTTTGGTGCAATTCAGATCTTGCGCCAGTCAGTAAATCTAGGGTTCAACACTTCCACTGGTGACTGCACACCGATAACTTTATGAAAGAGGACGGCAACACCTTGATGTGTGTGTTGTCGAATATATTATGTGTTTTCCGCCAACAACTTCAAATTGACTTCTTGTCCATTACCCGTGTGATTTTTTAATGCACCCACTTTTTACGCGATGGTTTGTTTATCGCCACTCAGTGATTCGCACGCTCAGAATCCTGAAACTCTGAATTAAGGTGGTTCGATGGCGGTAATCAAAAGTTGGACGAATCTGCAAGCAAACTACAATTAATAGTTTACTCACCGTACAAACAAGCAGACTATTGAATCGTTCGCTAACGATTCAAGGGTCACAAACAGTTACGCGTAATCGGTTAATCCAAAAATGCCTTTCTCAATATCCAACGGCGGAGAAAATAACCTATCTTTGAAACGGTTAATGAGAAGACGCTCGTGAAAACTGTGTTTAATACGGTACTAATTGAATCGATGTACATGAACATTAAATATCTCACCTCGAATTTGAAAAATCCTCACAAATTAAACGAAGAATGTGCCGGTACAACAACTCTGACAACTAGGCACCGCTTAGTAATGCGGGACGGTAAAACAGAATTGAGTTCACTCAAACAAACGGTAATTGGTTGGGTTAGAGCAAAGTGACTGTTCACGCATCGACAAATGGTAAGAATTATAGGCCACTCAGGAAAGAACATAGAAGAAGGATGTCTTATTTTGACATTTAGAAATTTACAGGAGTCTGACTGAATAAGAGTAAAAGAAACGGTTATAGTAGTTGGTGCGAGAATAAAAGTGGCTGATACTGTTTATTCTTAGAAAAATAATGAAAGATAGGGTCATCCCTCAACACTGATCAAACAAAGCACAGCAATCTCAAACATAACGCAACAGACCTTAGCAAAATCAACACAGACCTCAAAGATTGCAAGTTATGGCGCCAGTGAAATGATCATGAGAATACCTTCAGTTCATCCGCGATCCACCTGTTAAAACAGGCATGAACTCCCGTCAACCTTGAGTTTTGAAACGCGTGTGCTAATTTTTCGGTGCCAGTCCCAACAGTTATGACCGAAACATTATCTTACCGAATGCGGCCCGCATCACTGAGGGTGACGCAGACTCAGTATGCACCAACGAGTGGTGTTGTTGGTTGACAGCAATTTGACTTTCATGAAAGAGCAACTGTCACGTCACAGGGAGTTTGGAGCATGGGCGCGTCACAGGTGACTCACTGTATCAGCCCTATAGAAATTTCACCATCACGAGATGCTTACTACCTATAAGTTTTAATCCTCAATGGCAGTTACCATATTGCTGGCCAGCCGCGCATAAATCACCCAGCCTGAAAGCAGCTTCTGATATCGTAACGGTCGATGTGATTTCTTTATTGGGCGGTGTGGTATACCCGATATTGGGGAGAATGGGGGTTCGCCAGAAGCCGTTTATCAGGAACACGTAACACTACTAAAAAAGTAGGAAGGGAGTAAGAAACAATATGGAACATTTCGTCACTGTTCGTTCAGATAGTTCGTCCTCACTTGGGGCCTCTTATACGTGGACTGCACAAACCGCCGAGTTTGCAACACAAGGGAAGGAGACAAGGATTGGCCCCGGTTTAAAAGCATACGTCGCGCGCTTTCTCAATTTCGGTTTCGTTCTACACTATCCTCTACTAACTAAGGCAGTGTCCTCGACGCCGCGTCACGGCCCTCTTCTGGTGGAACCTCAACCACTAACCCTATCTTTGGAATACTGTCTGCAACTCCTCTTAGGTTGTTGTCGCTGCCATCTGTGAACGGCTTCAGGCGGTTATAATGGACAGCTATCGGCGAACTAGTTGGGGATTCCGGATCTTTCATTACGCAGGTCGAGTCAGACACCAACGTCCTACAAAGAGGGCTCTTTCCATTTCCTTTTCAATTTTGTGGGGACACCGGGATGTACCGTCCCCTTGAGTGACTATACTTTTTTCCCAGTTCTCAAGAAGGCTGTGAACGCCCTTTTGTCGTAACATTCCATCTGGCGCCGATGTGCGCTCTGCAGATGCGTTCTTACAATTTCATGCGCTAATCGTAGAGTATCGATCAAGTTGCACACATGTTCCGCCACCGCGGGCTGTATTCGACTGGCCGAGGGCAGGCAGATATCAAGTGGCAGTCGGATTACTCGGCCAGTCCGCAGGAGGTGAGGTGTTTTGTCGTTGGACGCATGAACACAGTTTCGGTAGGCTAGTACACAATTGGGGATAGCCAGATTCCTGTCGAGCAGGTTGCGGTCTGCAAAAGTTTCTGGTTATTGTAGATGTGAACGATTGCTTTTCTTGATCTGCCCGTTGCCTTGGGGGTGGTAGGCGGTCGTTCGAGTTCTGTCAGTTCTCAGGATCCGGCAAATTTCCCGTAAAAACGCACTCTCGGACGTGGACCCTTGGCCTGAGTGCAGTCCTCTCTGCGCTTCCCCCTAAAATGCCCAATGTTTGATGGTCATATCGGCCGCCGTCCTTGCACCAATGTGAGACGAAGATATTGCTTCATATCATTTGATGAAATAGGTAATCAACACAAGCACATACCGTTTGCCTCTTGACGTCTCCGTTATGGGGGCCTATGCTACTGACGCCGATTTATTCATCTGGAGAGTCAACATATGTCAGTTTTAATGGGGTATTTTTTGTTCTTGGGATTTTTGGGACTGCCACATTGTTCACACCGATAGCAGAAGTCTGCCATATCGCGACGCATTTGTGGCCACCAAAAGCGCTGCCCGGCCACAGCGTCCAGTTCGTTCATCTCAGCGTGTCCTAATTCTCGATGGAGGTCTTATGACAACCTATCTACCATTGATCGTGATACAACGATTCTTTCGTAATAGCTTAGCTAGTGATAAAAAAACAGAACACCCTCGTTAACCACTAAGTGGTCCCAAATTTCCCACAGACAGCTGCTCCCATAACTTCTCATTTCCATTTCTTTAAGTGTTGGCCTGTTTCCATCGTCCGGTCGTCTTTCGTAATTAAAGACAGTTTCAGGGTCGGACGCTTGAGCCGTCTGCCACTGTCCATACTCCACGCCTTGCATTGTGACTAGCGTTACGTGTTGCGTGCTACAAGATGGACAGTTTCCAAGATCACATCCAGGCTTCTTGGATAACGCATTTGCATTGGCGTGACTTCTCCCAGCTCAGTGCTCACACTCGAAATCATGTTCCCGAAGAATCCGCTGCCTCCGTGCAATGTGATCCTCCGAGTCCTTGAAACCCTGGAGCCAACGGAGAGATTGGTGATCGGTACGAACGGTAAACTGCCTGCCTAACAAGTAGTGCCAGTATTGTTTTACAATGGAAACCGGGACTATCATCTCATTCCTGGTTGTGCAACCACGTGCAGTGGGGCTGATCAACAACTGTTTTACGGCCGGATAATACCTAGCTGCCATATGTGATCAAATTCAGCTTTAGCAGCCTTCAGCTTTGCGGGCGTAAGTCGAAGCGGTCGAGCGGTGGCAGGACGGCCTTTAGTGTTGATGTGATGAACTACTTCGTGTTTAGCATTTGGGAGATAGTACGAAGGAGTCGTAAGCTTTGGAAAACTTCAAAGAGACGCGGAAAATCGTGGTGCAGTTTCGGGCATGAGGAAACGCAGACCTATGGAATTGATCCTGGTCGGTCTGCCTTGCGCTGTTATCAACGTTGCGCGATTCAGGAGATTATTCTGTTGCACACCAACACTAAGCCCGGAAACTGACAGGAAATCAGCACTGATGATGACATTCTCAATATCTGCAATGACGAAAATCCAACGAAATTGGCGTCGCAATCCTAGATCCAGAATAAGTGTGCGCCTGCCGTATGCTGCTAACCGACTTCCATTAGAAGCTTGCAGGGCGGACGAAGTAAGTTGGGAAATTTTTCTGCTCGCGGTGGAATTGCACTCACTTCGGCTCCGGTATCGATGAGAAATCTAATACCAGTAAACCTATCTGATATGGAAAATAAGCCACTTGCTGGAATTAAACCAGCGACAGTCGTCGCCCTCGCTGACTGGCCAGTGCGTTTCTCGAAGGGGCAGATTTGAAATAACATGACTGGTTACACTTCCCTGTACGCTGACCAAATCCTGGTGGTAACAACAAAATGACGTATTCCTGTTCGGTGTAAGTGAACGTCGGCGGATAAATGGACGCACACTAGATTATGACCGACTCCGACGATAAACGTAGTTCATCATTTGCTGCATCTGTATTGTGAGTGCAGCTATTTGTGTGGTAAGCGCGCCATTTGGTTGCTGAGGTGGGGCGGGGTAGGTAACAGGAGCCAGCTGAGAAGATGGGTTAGCTTCCAGCATCTTATCTGCAGTGTCAGCCAATTCCATAATAGGGACGGTGGAATTAAACGATGCCAGTATTTCGCAGGTAGACGGAGGCAGATGTTTCATCCAGAGTTGTCGAAAAATAGAATCGTCCATTTCCCGGGGTCCAAGCAGCTGTTCCATGTGCCGGAGTAGTTGCGACGTTTTACGTTCACCCAATTCAATGATGGAAAACAGCTGGTGTAACTTCTTCTGGTCTGACAGTCCAATCTTATTTGTGAAGGCTTCTTTTAAGGTGTAATGTGGGCATTCAGAAGGTATTTCATTAATAAGATCACACACTTCCTCAGCAATCTCATTTGGGATAGACTGAGCTACATGTGAAAACGTCATAGGTTGTGATTTAACTCTGAGTCCTGAATTTAGCTTCGACCTGACCAAATCACAATCGGGGATTGGAAATACAAAAACTGGGAAATGGAACATCAACGGATGCCTCCTTGAAATCATTGTCAACTTTAACACTGCGCTGCACATGATTCGCAGCACCAGCTAATACGCAAGGTTGTGCGTGAAGGCGTTTTTTATAGCATGATTTATAGTGCCGTAGCAAAGAGCAACTGCTATTAACTGGTCCACACATGAGTGGTATACAACAAATGAGTTACTGACGAATAATAGGGGTTTTTAGTCTGAATATGTATTGAATACCATCCACAATTTATCGCAGCTATCGCGTTCCCACATACATTACTGTCAGCTCCTTTCGAAAAGAGGCACTAAACTAAAGTTTCGTTTCCTTCAGAACTCGTCTGTATTGCAATGTTCTTGCCACGGCCGGGATTAGAACTCTAGCCACGCTTCTACGAAGCAACCGCGAGTGATGTCCCGTTTAAATATTGAGTTGTCGGTCGTATAACAGCAATTGAACTAATTGTAAACTAATCAAGACAGCGCGCGGAAAATTCAGCTAGTCTTCCCGAGCGTGTTTTGGGTTGAGTATGGAACTGGTAGTAATTTGGTGTCTGACACTAACGGAGACCGCTCAATGTACGCTAGAGTTTCCTCGGTGGATGGTGGGTCGGTGAAGGCGGATTTTGAGGCGGTCAGTGGGACTTGTGAGAGGTTTACTGGACTTATCAGTGACAAGCATTTGCATGCCATTGAATGTCAGGAAAATGTTCCTCATGCGGCTGCAGCGGCGATTTCTTGGCAGTGTTCATTCGCGGAACCACTAACTTAGAAGTGTCCTGTTCTTTACGGACGTAAAGCGAGAGTTGTTGTACACCTGATGTGCTCGCTTGTACCGACTGCGTAACGATCGCCAGTTTTCGGCTTGGTCCCATTTGTCGACAATTAATTCGGTTGTCTGTTGGGAAGTCGGCCGGCAAGTTAACAGAGTAGTCATAAGTTATTGACGCTGGAACTGTATTGTTGCCTTAGTTGCAACTGTAGCTACCTCATAAAACGAGTGGTAAAGTTTTCGTCCCATCCGCTCCAAGGTGTGCACATAATTAGGCCTGTAGCTGGCAAACAAAACCTGCTAGACCATCCGATTTTGTGTGATATGCTTTGATGTGTGGTGGGTGCGCGTCGGGCAGCCTTAATATTTGGGGAGACAACTCCGAATGAATTTGCATACCGTGATCAGCTGCACTTGTCGACGGGCAAAAGAAACATGCAATCCAGTGTTTCAGAAGATAGTGAGCGATAGATATCCTCGACTGATTCGCTGGCTGTACGGCTTCCGGCCAGCGAGTGAACAAGCTGATACGCTTGAGGAGACGGGTTGACTGTAGAAGGCAGGAATGGTTTTACGAGGTCAGGATGGATGTTTCCAAAAGGACCCTCAAGGGATACGGAAGTTCCAGTCGGACCGCTCATGTGTCAACTGACTTTGGAACGGTGACACACAAGGTAACAACGGACCTAATGAAGCACACCACTTTTCATGGTATTGGAGACAAAACGCTCTGTAATCCATCTCATTGATGCGCACATTGCTTCAAGTGAAAACTGGGTGGTGCTTCAGAGATTGCTCTTATACATGATTGAGGCACGACGGCTCCGTGTTGTACCCACGAGCTGTTACTCCTGCTGGTAACAGGGGAATGTATCAGGGACACTGTAACGACGGGAAGGTTAATGGGCTTCGGGCTATAAGTGACCCTGATATTTTATTGTTGCAGCGTGGCTATACTGCTATGCGGATGAGTTGCTGTAGAAACGCCGTGCACCAGTGACAAAACATCCGTGGCAACTTCTGCTGTCCCGCATATATGACGGCTATCCGTAGAAGACTGGATCGTGTGGTCAAGCTCTCGGGTTCTGCCGGAATTATTTCGTAGGCCCCGCAGAAAGGCTTCGGATCTGTGAAGGTGATGAACTCATG
>LUCH01010094.1:14961-27287 GCA_013368495.1 Paragonimus heterotremus
CAACAACAATTTTAATGATTAACATTCAAGCTGTAAAAAGTTGATCCAAAATATCCCCCATTTAAGTCCATCCGTTTGGCTTTGCCTCGAACTGATCACTTCACTCAAATTTGTGCATGTGTGGTGTATTCACTGCTTTATACTTCATTCTGCTAATCTCGGTTGAGTAAAACTCTACTACGCGCATGTGTCAGTCTTTCTTTCTATGTCGGCGGTTAGCAACCAGTTAAGAAACTCCATTGTTGAATTGAATTTCAGCTGCAACGTTCTGCATTATCAATTAAGTTCGGGGCACTACGAATGTTTCTCAATATTATTCGACGTTTCCTGAACACCGCTCATCTTTAGTGGGTCCAGTCCTTGACTTCACTCGTTATTTTGTATCGAGGTTTATTGTTGTTCATTCATTTTTTTCTCACTACACATGCATCCATTTGTTGGCCGCGCTTCTTGCATATCGTCTCAGATGACAGCTAACCCTCAGTTTCCACTTCACTATCGGTCGACCAGGTTTGTCGGCCCCTATCATTTGCTCCCAGTTAGAATAAACCTGAATTAGCGACACAGGGGGGAAATAATGCACCTTACATACTCCGACGACATACGATTGGTGACATTGTGGATATAGATGCGACGGTTAATCCCATAGGACAGGTGTTACCACAAAACGACCAAAACGAAACTTGTGTCTACCGACGAAAACCGAAGGATTGAAGAACTTATGGACAATGTGAAGTAGTTGTACGAATCTTTGTTCAGCGAAACCGGAAAGTTATACTTACCATCTTCGCTCTATTTTTCCGAATTTTCCATTACCACCCTCAACACATTCTCAGCTCACAGGAAAAAGTGGCTAGTTATTATTCTTTCAAACTTTATGAACAGCTGTGTGAGACTGAATGAAAAAATGTAATACTTTTGCACAGAGTGAACAAAATTTTATCCAAAAGGGTCTATTTCAAACGATCACCATTGCTAGCATTAGCCGATTGAATTACGAGAGACAGCTGAGGTTGACTTGTCATCTTAAAGGAGAGTGGGCTCGTGACAGTAGATTTTTTGTTGGTCACTGCAATTAACTAACTACCCATTGACTTGAACGGCTATGAGTTTGCCAAAAGTCATAATCATGACTGAGGCAACACATATCGGACCTCGTGAAATTTACTGGGACATTTCATGCACATTTCCTCGAACGGTTTTCAAAACCTCGAATATCGATCGGTAAAAGCTGAAGGTGTTCCAAGAAAAGAAAACACTTATCCACGTACCTAAGTAATTTTGAGTGACGGGAATGCAATGGCACAAAATACAAAAAGCAGTTGCTGAGGTGGTGTGCTGTTGCAAGTTCACTTTGGTCTTGTGTGCGCCGTGCGAACAGTGGTAGTGTTAAAGAAAGGTGAGTTTACTGGTGGTTTATCTATGTTTAGTGCACACATTTGTGTGCAGATTAACTTATAGCTTCAGGGAAAATTGAATTTCCCGCTACCACCTACGAAGTGTCACCTTCATTTGGTTTTCAAATAGGCGCCACCAAAATCTTAAATCAATCAGAATAATCTCTACTGTCGCTAGTCACTTGTCCATCTCAGTGTACGTTAAATAGTGAGAATGCTTACTTCGGCACTTCTTTTGAGACCTGGATGGTTTACTCCGATTAAAGCATACTGACTGTACCACTCACGACTTGTTTACGTGCATCTCAAGATCATTTGCGGTGTTATCGGACTGTATTCCTTTGAATGTGAGTCAATTTGCTCTCAGAATTATGTGCTGTCCTTTGACATGGAATGAACTCAAATGTGAAATTATAAACGTATTTCCCACGTCCGTGTAAATCTAGTGAGCGGGCGCAAACAAATGAACATCCTCGTTTTGTGTTATTACTTCCGATCAGATGGATGGACGCATCCTCCAGCTCAGACAATATCAATTCACGCTGTCAGAACTACTTGCTAATGTTAGGTGATTAGTTGCAAACTGAAATCACGTGGCTTGATTTACGAACTCTGTTTGCTTGTAGTTGTCTCATGAGCCTGAGGCAAAACTAGAAATAAGCAGTCGGCTGCTTATTCATTGAAGTCGACAGCTAAGACAGTGTTATGAGTTAAGGATGTAGATGTTACCAATTTGCTCATTCAGATTATCAACGAAGATGGTGTATGCTGCATGCACGGAAATCTTCATTCCGAGTCGGATTGCATTTAATTGTTTCTTCTTGTCTTCTCCGGTTACTTCAATACCTATATACCTGCCTGTTGTAACTACTCACGACTAGAATGTTGTGATCGTTCATCTTGACTGAAATAAATCCTATGAGACGTAAACTACTAGCTACAAGAGTTCATTGCCTACTTTCAACAGCTATGAACTGACTTTATGCTTACTGAAATATGTTGACGTAATTTCCAGTCTTTTTTACAGGCAAATGTTTAGTGAATATTATTATTAACAAGTCAACTGGAATATTCGTTAAATAAATCGTCATATCGAGTTTTACATCGCATCTTCCCTCTCTGATTACCTGGCTATATCCCCAACGTGTTTTGGATTACTGGACAAAAGTTTTGACGTTGATCTGTTTCGTGCATTACTAAAGCTACTCAGTGATTCCAGTCAATCTGTTCCCAGACTGTTTTGCAACATCGATCTCCTTGTTTCCTAGCCTTTTTTTGTTATACTCTGACTAAATCGTTTCCACTCACTTTAAATCTTCTAATACCTTTTTCATCAAGCTTTACTTCGATTCGTCACATAATTCCCGCTAGTGTTCGTCAAACATATGCCCCATAAGTACATCAAACTATACTGTGAATCTGTTTGCGCAGATTTCTGCTGATACACTCCCAACTCGTTGATATTAGTTACTAACATCAAGTGACTAACATTATGTTATTACCAACTAATACTTCGAAAATAATCGATACCTGTAGATTTAGACCCAGGTACGAACGTAAGTTGTCTTAAAACACAGTCGGGAGTAATACACTGCAGTTTAATATAACTAAAGCAACAAGTGTTTACTCAACTATTTACTCACGTATGAACTGTAATTTGATTGACGTCAAATTTGAAAATTTAACTTTCATCTAGGTTACTTTAAAAATTGCTCACCTGTTCTTGCAAGTTAAAGTTTGGACTATAATAGTCACTTCACATTTTGCCGAATACATAAAAAACGGATGAATTGATCGATTTACCTTAAACTTGTTGGATTGTTCACGTGCGTAACGAAAAAGAGCCCAAACATACGACCACCTCGTGTACAGTAGGAATTAAAGTGAAAATGATCATTATACCGGAGACATTTTTAGCATGCCCTTCATTTAAGATAAGAAGAGATTGCACTGCGAAGTGCACGTGAAAATTATCGTTAATACAGCGATAGGAAGTGCAATATAAGATTTTACTTTACTTATTGATGTCAGTTCTATCGCGCTTAGTTATCTGAAAGCTAGCAAGTTCCATAAGAAAACGGAAATATACGATACGTTATAATGAGGCACAACTTCAAACTGTCGTTTGAATATTTTCTCAAGGCTGTGATCTTTGAACACAGCTAAGAAACGGAATCAATTTTCACTTGAATAGTAACGTTCATCCTCTTAATATTCTTCATTCTCACACTTTGATACAACTTTGCAACAGCAGATTTTATGTCAATAATGTCTTGAAGAAACTCTTTCGCTTCTGGATATTTTCCTCTGTGTCCCTCACATATGTTTATAACATTGGACGGTAGCATTCAGAGAGCGTCTACATTTTGTAATGCAAATCTAAGCGCCAGTTCGACCAATATGCAACGTCAGGATGGCTGATGTGTCAGTTGGTCACTTAACTTGCCGGGCGCTCTTCGAATTACTCCTACCGGCAGACTATATAGCCATCCAGTAGATCTACATATCATCTGTACAGGTGACGCAAAATTATCGCGTGGTTATTTGTCGGTATGTTTGAATAAGCGTCCAATTATTAGATGCAGTGTAATTAACTGAAAGGGCAATTGCATCAACTAGTTATCTGCTTTTACACTAATGCTATCATGATCAATTCATTTTAATTCTTTGGTGTTCTTTCAACAAACTGTAACTGTTGGTTTTCGAAATAATGCAACACTGTTTGCCGTAGATAGCTATTCTAAACAACACCTCCTTAACACTGAGTAAACTTTAATAAATTGATTTAATATAATACCACGATTCTCCCACTTATCCTCTTCCGATTAACTGATCAAGTTTATTTCAAATTGCTAAGTGATAAAAGCAAAACTTATTATTCGAGCCCATGAAACCTAAAAATGATTCAACAGTTCTTTTATGATTCGATAGACCTTCGTTTAGAGACAGCCACTTGTTGCATTCCCATTCACTTCAGCACATTTTTGTTAATTTCACAACTATTTTCTTTGTTTTAATTTGTAAATGCACTTAATCTATAATAACCAGGTATTCGTAACCGGAACTAAATACGAAATGGAAATAGAAATGAACAGAGAACAGAACTTATATTAACCCAAAATTTACAAGACGTCCCGTGAACAGCTAAACAACACGGACACGTAATAATACCCGAGGAGACAAAGGAAATAGTCGTTGATTTCATAAGCAAACCGGGATTATGTATATTGTCATTGGCGCACATAGCCTGCTTGCAGTGGATAACGGTTTGTTACATGCCGGTTGACTTCAACAGAGATTCCCTGTGTCACTCTATATAGAGTCATGATCAAAAACTTTTTTGTATTCATAGGGTTTGTAACCAGTAAAAAAGCAAAATAAGAACTGGACTAATCAGGAGTAGTCACAATACAATGAGGTAACAGCCAGAAAAGGACGGTGTAGGCGGGTTGTCAAAAATAGTGACGGCAGACCGAAAACGCTCCTGAAAAACGCTACATCAGGTATCCGCGCAGAAATTGAAGATTAACCAAAACGGTGTTTTAACTTTTTGTGAGACCTATAAAATGTTTTTTTAGTAAATCATAGGCTTCCCGTACATCGACTAACAAATCTGTAAACAAGAACAATTACACGCATCAAGTGAAGGATAGACAAAATACCTTACCTACTTCCGGCTGCACGGAAGCAAAACAATAATGTTAGCATGATCTAACAACCAAAACAAAATATTGCGTTGAAATGTAGATTAAAGCTTGCAAAGTTGTTGACCCCAAATGTCATCCTAGGTTGTACCAAGTTTATATATTGTGTGGTGAAATAATTTTACGTCACTGTCAGGATTTGCCTCATACTTAGTATCCTTAATTTGTTTCCAAATCTGCATACCTATATGATACTCACAGCCTGACAAAATGGGTATGAGAACACAGTAAGCAGTCCATTGGGGGTTAGTAGTCACACAACAGCTAAAAACCCCTATTTTAGAAAACGCTTCAATGCAGTCAAGCGTCAATCCTGGCTAGAATTAACCTTCATATATATGTATTTAACAAATCATAAGTCATCTGTTATGTTTATTTCGTGTCAAAATGTATCCTTAGGTCACTTCGGATGACAAGGACACTTGAAGAAAAAGCGAATAAGCTCAAAATATCTGAAGACCATAGAAGGTTTCTGGGTTTTACAAAATAATGTGACATAAATATTGTTTGTCATGTGAACTAATCCACTAGCTACATTTAGGTTAAGACGAATGGCACGGATGACCAGTTATTAACTGAAAACTCCAGCACCTACCGTCTCTTCAGTCCGATGTACTCATACCTAATGAATGGTAACAGCCACATGAACATTTCCCATTAAACATAATTTGCTTGTGCAACCTTAATACAAGAATTACAAAATACTTTACACGGGATCGCTCGTGGGTCTCCAAAAACTGTTAGCATTCCATGTTCCATTAAAATTCCCTGAGAAACCGCTAACCATAACCTCAAGCTAGGTTCTGTCGATGGGATTCTGATGGAGAACGGATTAAAAAGTGTAGTTTGGAGTCACAGGTAACCGGTTCCTCTCCACTAAGTATGCTTGTTAAGCACGTACGAAGCCAACAACGTGTATAACTCTCAGGTAGGCCGCACGACATAACTGTAATCAGGTCCGTGAAATAACTTGCTCTTCAAAAAGTTGTTAGAGGTCGCATTACACAAATGGAACCAAAACGCAGGTAAATTTGCCTCCACAGAAATCCCATGTGTCATTAATGTGAGAGTAGAAGGTTTACGCGTGGTGTGTTGATGTTCTCAAGTAAGCCACATTATTAGTTCTTATGATAACGAAGTCAGTACTTTGACGATCACGAACATTTGTGGCCTATGAGGATATATTAGATTAATTCGTTTGGCTACTTCTAAGTAGTATGCAGAAAAACAGCACAAAATGTTTACAGTGAATGTGAAAGAACGTAGTGTACGTGTACTAGATCTAATAACACGGATTCACCTACTGCTACATTTACTCCTATGTTTTCCAAAAGAATGCCAAGTTGTAGACGTCGAGAGCAACACACGTCTTGGCTTAAAGCGATTTTTCTTCATAGGACTCTTTAGCAATAGTTGCCACCAATGTCACTGGTGTGCACGTTATGAAGCAAGGTCAGATTAACAATAGGTGATTTTGTAAAAACTTCGACTCTTTAAAAGTGTTGTTTTATGGATTAACCATTGTCGTTTATACATAGTGCCACTACATACAACTCTTACATTTTGGCGCAATATTCAACTAATTTAATCGTGCTATAATATATGCAATTCAAAGTTAATAATCAGTTTCATTCCATACACACCCATGCAGCTCTACTGGAAAACGTTTTATAGAGATGGACATCATTCTGCACTTAGAAACTGACGCAATGTGACCTAATCCTGTTTTTTTAATATGGCTCATAGGAAGATTCACTCTACAAAAAATTGCTTTACAGGAGTCCTAAAATATTGTCTCTTGTCAGTTTCCGTTCTTATACTTACTATGAATACACATTGTTTTTTGTAGTAAAGGTTCACAACTTTTGGTAAATTTTAAAAACTGTGCACACTATTAAAAGTATTCAACGATAGTTCATTTTCTTTATTGGTTATATCAAATTCATTATTCCTCGGTTTGTGTTCACGATCTATTATTTTAATGTCGTCTGTTACTCAACTCACATCACTCCCTAGTGGTTACAGTACTGTACATTTTTTTGCTGTATTTAGATCGTGTAATACTGCAATGTCTGACAATCCATCCATAAAGAAGCGAATAACTTTACACTTACTTTCATCGCTTCTGAACTGTCCATCTATGCTGAAACCCTTTGTGTGACTTTCTAAATTTCTACTTCTCAGAAACTTGAGGTAGACAAAATAAGACTTAAATGTTCTAAGACCATCGACGAAATGTACATTCCCATTACAGGATTTGATGGAGCGAATTAATCGTTGTTCGTGAAGAAAAGAATCGTTTCTTGTAGCTTTCAAATGCTCATTCACAGACAGCTAACTGAGTTAATTACAAAAACCACTGTCAAACTCGTTAAATTTCCAATGTAGTTCACTCAAATTGTCACGTAGTTGATGACTGGTTGCAGTGTTAGTAAGTTACCTATTAGTAAACTATGATATTGAATGATAGGAAACCCCCAAAGTCAAACAGAATCTTGAAGTTAACTTACATAAAATGAAACTCAGAGGTGAACCACCGGCTCAACAATGGTGACATACACTTCAACTATTCACGCCACACATCAATACAATAAAGTGGCAACATAAGTCAACTTATGTTTAACTCTTGCCATTTCTTATTATACGATGTTTTCCTATTACAAGGTAGGGTCGCTAGAAGTTGTTCACAGTGAATGAGAAGTCCTCAAGGTCGGCCTACTGGGCTTTGTTCCTTTTGTAGTAGAGGTACTGTAGGTAACTTGGAGAATCGGCAGTGTTAAGCAGTGTAAAACTAACAAGTAATGATGAGCACAGCTAAATAGATACGGCAGCTTTCTACTTCGATGAGAAAAGTACTTCATAAAGATCGTTTTACATGGTGAAACGTGTAGATGATTGCGTCAAATACTGTCAGTATCAGGATTGGAATTGTCGGACAGGCTGATTAAAATACCAGTGTAAAAATTTAGCACAGCATTTAGCCTAACTAACGTCCCAACCAAATATTTTATATAAATATTTTGATGGAGTTTGTAAAGTTAGTTTGGTACGGTTTTCGTTCTATATGTGCCGTGATGTTGAATGGTCAATTTGTTGAAGCACTTTTGGTTTGATAGTAGAAATTGGCCCTAGATTTGCATTTATTTTGCCCCTTGCTACATGCAGTAAACAATTATTGTAAATTTTGTACCGTGACTGCCCCCACAGCATGTAACCGTTGTCTTCTCTTTATAACCAACACTGTGTGATTTTTAAAACTTCCTCGGTCGTAATTGTTTGGCATGCGTTTACCTCCATCTACATTTGTCAGTCCTAGCCAGTTTATTCTCTGTTGGCCAGTGATCATTTTGCAAGGTCGCTCGTGGTTGTTCCGTTGTGAACTGCTCTTCTGTTACATCATTTGAGGATCCGGTTTATTCTTGCTCTAGATGAGTGGGCGAGTTTATGGTAACTTTAGGAAAAGCCCAAGTGTAAGCAGTCGGGATCTCGGCTGGGTTCAAACGAACAATTTCTTCTAACATATCCAATTCACCAACTACTCAGAGATAATACAGTTCCGTTGCTTAGTAGTTGCGTTGGTGTATTCTAACATGGACTACTTTAGAAAGTCTTTTCGAAAGGGGCCGACTGGAAAGTCTATGGGAATGCGACAGTTGCGATTAATTGTGAGTGATGTTCAGTTTGAAAAGTCTAAGGAGACAGTCGATCTCTTTGATTATTTTCGTGAATTCCCCACGAGCCAATGGAACCGGTGGGCGACAGAGACCGAATGTGAAAGTTCCGAGGTTCCCCGTGTGGCTGGTAGAGGACTCGTCGCGTCTGTCACGTTGCTTCTGTCACTCTTTCGAATACAGTCAAGTTCCTAGTATGTCACAACTGGGTTCTTCCTAATCTATCAATTCTACTAAACTAGTCATTGATAATGTCGTAGTTTTGTCAGTGGCATTATGTAAATTTCATTCCATATGATTGCTCACTTTGACATTTTTTCGGACTTCAAAGGTGGTCCTATTAACCCAACGGTTTGCATCAGCATTTCTGGGATTGTCGGTTACACGTTCCTGACAGGATTTTTCTAAGTCGCCAGGAACGATTTGATGGTATCCTATCGTTGTTTGAAGAGTGATTTTACAATACCATTCTGTAATTCAGACGAGCTGGAGGATGGGATTTGCACTTTGCGAAAGGCCACGGAAAACAGTAACTACAGTATGGCATTCGGTCGGTAAAATTACTGGCATCACAGTGAAGCCGGAAATTTGATGGCTTCAGAAATACAAAAATGAAATAAATGACCCCAGAGTCAGTTTCGACGCAGTACGAAAAACACCTCGAACTGAACAAATCAGGTATGTATCTCTCAGGCTCAGCTGTGCATCTTATTGTCAACAATATAATAGGACAGCAACAATTGGAAATGGGCACAGTGACAGTCACCACAGGAACTCTCCTTTCAAAGTGAATCTGTATTGGACAGTTGATTGTAGTTTTCACCTCTAAGAACCTGGAAGAGGAACGGATAAGAATTCTCCCTGCCTTTGGAACATCATATAGGAACGTTGTAGGAATTATCGTCTAAGTAGTTCCAATTCTTATAGCAAGTGGTCAGACTTACTCAACCAATCATTCCGTTTTTAGTACAAAAAACTAACACGGAAGTGGTTGGACACAAAAAGGTCGACTTGTGACCATATGAAGAATTCTCTCTCGCGAGGTCACATTTGTAATTATACGAAGCCAGAATCTTATGGAATGCGACACATTGAGGATAGTGAGTCCCTTTCGATCAGATGGCATCTTCTTGAAATTTGGGGTCCGTTATGTGGTCGCCATTAGAGTATCATTCATGCACTCAACTTGATCACTATTTCAAAGCCTGTACGTGGTCATCTTGTTTGCTGCAACCACCATATCGTTAAAGAATTTGTACAAGCCAGAGGAGCTTGATGAAGAGTCACAGTATGGCAGTATTTAAGAGCGTCACAAGTTGGAAGCAGTTGGCATAACGGTTACAGTTTGAATCATCATATATTGGCATACAATGAGGACTGAGAAGTAGTCATTAGCTCTGGACAAAAAAAACTGACCGGAGGTTATAGAAAGAAGCGTATCGTTAGAATCAACACTGAGCCTTTTGTGTAGCCTCAGTAGGTTTCGTCAAGGCAAGATCAACATGCAAAGAAATGTCATTTTCAATTTTCTTTCATCCGTTGTTAACTTAGGACCAGGAAAATTTATACAAGTTACACATACCAACAACAAACAAACGGCCCAAACAAATATTGTCCTTCTTTTGCGCATTAACAATACAATCAGTTTCAAGGATCAATCGAGTATGCTTTCTTTGGATCTGAACTACAATCTTCTGCTAAAACGAGCAAGTAGACCATGGGTTTAATTTGAAAACCTGTTTGAGCATGCAAAATACCCTACTCTTTAATCACTGTACAATACGGAATGTTTTCATGCAAAGTTTAGACACCGGTGTTTGTCTGTTGAACAATATAGAGCACTCAAAAATTGAAACAACTGACTGATTCAGTCTTTCTTGGACCAAGGGAAGACTTTCACCTTTGTCACAATGAAGAAGGAAGATTTTGTAACCAAAATGGATGTAATACATTCTAATGTAGGGAAGTTTGAATAGGATGCCAGTCCTGGAAACATCTTGATCAGAAAAAAATTATCGACAAAATCACGTGTAATGTTATGAGTTTTCTTCCTAACTCTCGTACGATAAAATCAAACTGACAAGAACATAGATGCCAAAGAAAGTGAATTCTACTAGAAATCCGATAAAAGGGGTACCCCGTTACTACCAGTGTTATCGATTAGCGTTGTTGCGCACCGCAAACCTGAATGTTGGTTCTCGAAAGATCACAAAGGTTGACGGAACTGGAAATTCGCATTTTTAGGTGGTCTGACTGAAGACTTAACCTTTGACAACTAGTGGCCTGTGTAGGCGCAAATGGAAAAAAACTACATTTAAGCTGTGCCGCAATAGACAGAAAGCAGGGTTCGTAATAAAACTTTCGAACTGAACCATAAATAATGACAGATTTCCACGTACTTTCATGTTGGTTTTCTTGAATACTATCATCATCGTGTTTGAAGCAAAAAAGAACTAGAAGGAAATTTTAGTCAACGAGGGAGAAGAGTCAGTGAAGTATGACATCCAACGGACATATTTCTTACATCCGGGAAGGAGGGATCACACATACAGCAAACTTCCATCAAACGGACAGATGGCGATCAGGCAAACAAAAACAAACCAGAGGTTGGCCATTTACTCAATTACTCGATCGAACGCAGGTTGTTACCAAAGACAAGTTGAGCCGCAAAAGCCGCATAAAGGTAATTTTCCTTTATGTGTTTATCAAGCCTTCGTTTAACTAATTGTGTATTGACAGCTTACATTACCCTTGCCGACAGCTAGTTCCACAGGCGACGCATAAGCAGAGGAAAACAATATTGTCTGCGCGAAAGGCGTTGACTCCGCTGGTTTAACTTCAACTGATAAACAGACAAGTTGTGCACAAGGTTCATTGCGAACATGTTCTGATTTGGATGGAGCTTTTTATATGGGATCTTGTGAAGAAATATCATGTCCTCAGGGGCTTTTTGGCATTCATTGCTGAGCATGTTCGATGTGCAGAGTCTCTCCGAATGGGAGTTCGGCGACAATCTGTGTGAAAGTTTTGTGATCCTACGTTAAATCCTCTCTACAACATTAATATCCTGTCCCAACAAGGGGGCAAGGGCATGGATATTGATTTCATTAGTGGGGAGATATGATAGGAAGACATTCTTCTAAATGTCCATGGACTGAGCTGACCAAGCAGGTGGCTAAGCGAATCCATGTTACACCTGGCTGTTCGAGTAAGCGTACTGTAGTCGATGGATTGAAAGTGTTTCCTAGTAATGATGGTCCTTAGATCAAATACTTCAATTACAACCTGCGGCCTAGTACTACCAAACGAAGAACTGAGGTCCGCCAGGTTTTCAATGTGTAACATCCTACACTTATTGGTGTCGAATGGAAGGGTATTATAGAGGGCTGGCTGCAGCAAATTATCTAAGTCGTCTTGTATTGCCCATTCATTTTCTGAGATGTAAATGTTACACAAAATCTTAATACTGTCCGCATACAACGGTATTTTTCGGCTTACGAAATCATGGACTTCCTCAGCAAATATTGTAAACAGTGGAAATCCAGAAATACAGC
>LUCH01010098.1:0-12193 GCA_013368495.1 Paragonimus heterotremus
AATTCATAATGCGGTTCTCATTGAAATACTCATATAATGCATACAAGATTACTGCCGTTGTACGGAACGTCCTGAATGAACACCTAACTACTGGCACTGTTGAGTGTTTTTGCACCTTCCGGAACGATCGATTTTGAATGTATGTTTCACATTAGAATGTCTTGGAATCGATGGACGGTCGTACCCAGCGTTTTAGACGATTAGCCCGAACAAAGATCCGTGTAGAAATCGTTTTTGAACTCATGATTTGTTGGAACCATCATGGTTGCAGAACGAGTTACAAATAATTGTTGATAACTGGTATCTACTTCAGGGATTAAAACTGCTCAACATGCTTAGATCAGATGCTTGTGAACTGAGCTTCGTTCAGAAAACATTGCCGTCAATGTGAAATAATTTGTACTTACCAACTGAAACTTGCTTCAGACCTATTTTGTAAAATTATTGTGGTGTCCACCTTATATCTATTCAAAGATTTTTTATTCCAATAAATTCGGACAAAAAGTAGACCGTATAAATTATAAAGACTGACACGCATTAAAACGTGAAGCGATGCTTATTTTTACACAGGAAATTAAGGTTTTACTTCTAGATAATTAGACACTATTCATGATTACAACTTCATGAACGTTCTTGAGAAGATATCGCGTACACTGCTAATAGAGGTATTCAATAGCTTTATAAAGTGTTGTATAGTTGATAAAAAGCTGACAGATTTCAGACAAACTATTGGGCTAATTTGAGATGAAAAATAATAATGATATTTCTTATAATATATTGCTGATTTTATTATCCGAAATTAGCAGCCATTAATTTCACCTGGTCCTGAGTTAATGTCGTCGGGTCTATTCTCAACAATCTATGAAGACAAGAATCTGACGAAGGCTTATCTATATCTGTGATTGTTGTGAATCGTATTTATCTTACATGTTCCTATATCGCCGTCTGAAATTAGAGTGAACAAATATTTAAATACTTCTCAGAAGTGAATAGTAGCACGACTAAACAGACACAATGTTATATTTAGCTTTTTAATTAACTTGTAAGATCAGTCTTTGTAGTCGTGGAACCAAAATTACACACAAGTTAACGTTGATCAAGTGAAACATTCTTGTCGTAGAGTCCAGGTGCATTGCTTCAGACTTAATTAAACGAGATCACCGGTAATTAGGAGGATGAGCGTCTGATTTGGTTAACGCGTGTAAACTGATTTAACACGATGTTCATAAATTTCGACAGCGCATATACTGTCTCTGCCATGAACACTGTGTTCTAGTGAAACAAATCTAAACCATTCTTGAATAAAGTACAATTCGCAACTGGACAGTATCCACGGACATGTCATGCATTCAAAATGCACTTCAGTAGCCCGCGCAGTCATACCACAAAAATAATTTCTTACCGAAAGTATTCCACGCAGTTTTCTCTAAACCATTGACGTAAAGAATTTAAAATCATGCTTAACTTAGGACACGTACGCAACATGTATGAAACACAAATATTTGTTTCAAAAAGGTTGCTGTGCACAGTGTCTCAACGTTAGATTTGAACAATTTGGATGGAAACGTTTTTGTTCAGATATTCAGATAGGTGAGCAATGTTGCATGTAATATAACGGCTAGAACACCGTGTATCCGTCCAGTTTCTTTGTTTATCCGCATGAATATTATACAACTATCAAAAAATACGTCTTCAAGTTTTGCCATTTAAAACGTTGTCTTCTTCAATTTAAGTGAAACTCCCGCTCACTGTTTAAATTGCGCGTTTTAATAATTAGTTTCACAGACACGCAAGCGTGTGCACCTGACACAGATGACAAAGTTTACTCTGAAACACTGCTAGCACGCACTGATTATCAAATACTAAACATGACAGGTTGCATCTACATCTCATCAATTTAATTAGGGGTTGCTGGAAAATGTCATATTAAAACTTCACAGCTGGTTAAAACTAGGTTTGTTCATTTTTCATCAAATAATGCGTGACATGGAAATAAATGTACACTTTAAATAAAGACAGTATGCCCGTAATTTCACTCAAACGTTACACATACATAAAATACATGATAGTTACATATACATGTGAGTTCCAGTGAAAGCCGATACATTGTGATTGAGTCTATCAGAGTAAACAATAAGTCGCCGGTAACTATTAAGTAGTCTGTCGTATGGCGACGTGTGTTCTGCTGTCTGAGTGTTGTTTGGAAAATGAATGAATCATCGAACTAAAATTTGTTATTTGAAACAGTCTGATGTTGCAACCCCACAACGTTGTTATAGCCAATTCATGTTCAAATTCGTGTTCATCCAGGGTTGTAGAACTTGTCCAGCATGGACATTGGAATTCATCTACGAACTCCCAAGGCTTCAATACTCAGGAAATCAGGCAAACACCGCAGTTTTTCATTTTTTGCAGCTGAAACCAAATTTGTTGATGAGTTTGTACATAAGATAAAATTTCCGGTTCAGTTTGTAGGCTGTCGTAGTCCTGACGGAGTTCAAAGCAACCAATTTTCTCGAAGTTCAGAATTTTATTTATCACGTTGGTTAAAAATGCCAAAAGGCATCGCTGCTTCTGCATATTTTCAGTCAATATGGAATGTAGCTCCACTACGTTAACCAGAACTGAAGATACCTCTGTACTTACGGAGCTCGTGTTCGTCTGAATGTAGAGATAGATGAAAAACAAATCGGGATTATTGCGATTAAGAGTGAAATGCAAAAATATTAACATAAGCTACAGCTGACAATACCGTAACTTTATGCAAAACCTTGTCTCAATTAATTACGGAGCAACCGTGGTTGTTTTTGTTGCAGGCTAATCTCAGACCGCTGGTCAATTTCGGTCCACAAGTGAGGGAAGAACAACCGTTAAGCAAGTCACATATATATTCAACATCCATGAAAACGGCTAGGCAATCTAATGGGTAGGTTCTTGGATTACAGTCACTCTTGTTCGTTACTCACCCGTTTGAATGCCAAGCAAGTGTGCTACTGTTGAGGATTGGCAGGTTCTAAACGGTTACTCACTAGCAGAAGATTCATTCAACCGCTCACTGGGTCATGATGAATACTTCATCGCCTATAGGCTACCTACAAACAGCTAACTGAAATTGGTCCAAGAAAGAAG
This sequence comes from Paragonimus heterotremus, assembly GCA_013368495.1. Classification (NCBI taxonomy): domain Eukaryota; kingdom Metazoa; phylum Platyhelminthes; class Trematoda; order Plagiorchiida; family Troglotrematidae; genus Paragonimus; species Paragonimus heterotremus. The sequence goes on from LUCH01010098.1 coordinate 3,130, forward strand.
GAATCATAACTTTCAAGAAAATGGAAGTTATTTGAATAACTGGTAGTTATCCACAACAGAAATAGAAAATAAATTTCATACCACTGCAGCATCTGCAAAAATACCCCTGCATAGATCTAATTATTACGCCTCGTTACATCGGGCATTTCAACGTACATGTATTCAAGCAGTCGAGGGCTGTCGACAAAACGGAGATTTCAAAATAAATTTGAAATTGTTTCAGTCAAGGACGGTTATATGATGTTATGCACATAACCTGAATTACAAGCGGTTATTCGGTCGCGGTTGGATGGATTTTGGTTATTAAGATGTATTTATCTGTGTGGATAATTCCAAACAACAAGGTATAACCATAGGACGTGTTCGGTTTCTTGCCCCTCTCTCCGAGTGTTTGAAAGTGAACAGACTAAGCTGATTACAAATACAGTGTTGCTGCCCATAGCAGGCTTGAGGTGCTCAATAATGCCTAGGTACCTAAGTTGTTCTGAACTTTGAGCGACAAGGTGCGGATGTGCATAACCGCGATCTTCTAAACCACGCCATTCACCAACAGGTCTTGTAAAGGTGTTCTATTCAGTTTGTCCTGAGCTCCATCGCCTTACTAAATCATATTTCGTCAACTTCGTTTTAAATAACGATAACTTTGAGTTGGTCATCGACAACATGCAAATATTTATATGCGGTTGACAAACATTAGTGGAGAGTTCATTCCCTTGATTTATTAGGTTAATCGTCTCAAGGTTACCGGTCAATTGCGCTTTCAAATTGTTTTGTAATTTCTTGTGTGCACTCTACGCGGCAGATAATCTACCTTATCATCATGTGTTGAACTGTCTGTAAATATTCACTCTCCAAGCCAGAAACGTTCAACTGCTAAGAGGTGGAATTAACGACACAAGTAAATGTAACAGATACATATAAAATATATGGCCGTCTATTTAATAAAACATTTAAAGTTTTGTTTATCTAACGAGAGAGTGGGCTACGATAAAAACTTTATAAGGAGCAAGTTATCTGAATAGAAAATGACGTTGTGATTATTGTTGATGTAATTTTTGTATTTATATTATGAAAAATTAGCTATTCAGGTGAATTTCATTGTTCTGAACAATAGGAAAATGTGAAAATTTCAGTTGAAATACAACAATGAAGCCTAATTTCATGATATCTCTGCCAAAAGCTTTCTGTTAACTCATTTCAACATCCTTATTACTGTCATAATGCTTATGTATAGCGCTGTAATTTTCAAACTACGACTGTAAGCCATTCGGGTGATGACGGGATTTTATCAACGAGAACCTCACAAAATTTTACACTGTACACTTGAATGTCTAACATCTGGTTGATAACTGCTTCAAGAGATAGCTGTAGATCATTGGATTATTGTAGCTAAACAAACCGGAAGTGCAATTAAATAAAATACAGAAATTAGTGTTATACTCACATAGGCACTCAAGAACACAGAGTTAATTTCTTCGTTGAGAAATTAGAACAGAGATTTCCTTATTAAATTGCAATTGTGTCTGGATTGTTTTAAGCGGAAGTAAACAGTGGAGACTTCCCTAAACGCGCACTCGAGCTTTACGCTTGTCCTAATGTTCGTAGATCCACTCAACCTCAACCCAATTAGACTTCGCGAATGTATCGGCGGCACAGTCTCATCGACATCGACCGTTTTGTTGCCGGTCAGCTGGTTACTTTTTATTAATCAGGGTAAATAGGCTTACATATCTTGTTAGCTCCCACTGGAATAAGTTGTATTTACGTTGGTTAAATGTTTAAAAAGTTTGATTCCGTCACGTGCACATGAACGAAAATAAACAGAACTGTAAAGCAGGCAGGTTACTGCCTTGACTGATAGATATTTTGTGCCCATTTGATATTGCCCATATAAAATAATATACAGCGTATGCTTGTGAGCCAAAAAGTGTGAACTGATAAAAAAATTTAAAAGTGTAACTTATTCAGTGTAACGCATTGATAGTGTAGATGAAATTGAAATGTCCTGTTGAACTCACATGCACCTCCGATCGCAGCCAAACCTGTTACCGTATAGATTACGCACAACGTAACTTGCATCTTGGGCTATTTTGATCAACAGAATGATCACGGAATGCCTGCCACTATATAGACTGTGAAATCACAACCTTGATTCTGGTTCGCCAATGCAACGTCAAATTCCATTGGATGATTCACCAGTAAACGCTTTTCAACACACACGGTATAGAAATTTGCTATTCAAGCCTCAGTATTCCGAATGTGTTAAACTGATTAGGGTAATTACAGTAAAAATGTTTCCCTCAATGGAATTTTGGTGAAGTTGTATGAGGGACGTTTTCTGATGAAATCTTACTGTAAATATCTGAGCTTCCTGATGAGTCATTCGAAAATTACATGCTTCTATAGTTTCCTCACTTATTTGCAACTGAACATAGACGTTTTCGGCACTTTGCGTATCAAGCTCAATCAACTTGATGACAATGTATTGATTACCTTTTTCCCTGGGAAAATTAAATACACAGTACTAAGTTTTTTCGGGAATGAATATAAAGGAAATTTGTTTAAGTTATAGCAAAACTGCATTAGTGTAACATCTATATCATGTACACCAAGGTGCAGGTTGAAATACGTACAATGGTACAATATTTTACAACTCCCCCCCCTCATTAATCACTTCAGGCATATACTGTAGTTTGCACGGTATTTTACGACTGAATGACTTTGCTGTTATATAACGTGTATTAAATGTTGAAGAGTACTCGAGGATTTGGTGGATTTCAAGTTGAACATCATCCACAAATGATCGCAGCCGTCGCGTACCCGAAGACTTTACAGTCGACCTCTTTCGATTTGAGTTAACAGGCAGTAACTGTCTCCTATCCAGACGACCGGGCAACCTGATCATTACTCACAAGCGAAAGTGGTTGAGTGTTCCCAGGTGATGATAATTCGGTCGTGCCTAATGTGAAGTCATCAAGGCAGTGGAAACACGGCTGCCTGCTCATGAACAGTGTGTGCGTGGTTCAAGTGCCAACAGTGGCGAGAATATGCCCTACTGACCAGCTTTAGATAGAGCGAAACTTGGGTATAGTGTTTCTGCCGTTTGAACTAGGCCGACTAGAAAGTCTATGGAAATGCAACAACTGCGATCAGTTGTGAGTGATTTTAAACTTGGTATATTGAATAGATAAATAAAGAAATTATTCTGCATAGATGGAGAAGAACTGAAGACCGAAAAATCCCCTCAAATCAACAGGGTGACAGTAAAATGGCAAGTCACTAGTTTCCCCAAGTTGTTCGAAAATTTTCACCCCGTGAATTGTCCCCTGCACATGGAAATTAAAATACCGAAACTCTCAAAATGTAGCGCACGCACGTGGTTGTTATACGACAAAATTTAACTAGGCTGTATGAAATATTTTGTAATCCACCTGGTACAGTTTATTGTTCAGATGTATTTTTCAACTCCGTTATGAAACGATCGAGATGAAGTTCGCAATCAGCAGGCTTTAAATCATTATAGAACTGATTATGACAGAAAGACACATGCAGTTGATTGAGTGGGTGTGCACAGAACGTGGGCAAAAGATTGTACAAGTTAACGCGTTCCTCAATTGATCAAAGCAAAGAACAGGATATCAAGGCATACCCTTATATAAAGTGATATGTTAGCAGCTTGATTGCAACATTGCATGTTAAATGTTGGGTGTGTTTAGTGGAATAATGAATGTGTAAGTATTAATGTTCGCACTAACTCCTGAATGACTGTGCATTACTGGAATGCTGGTAACACAAAGATGACACATTAATGAGAAAAGTATGTTTAGAGAAATATGAAAGAGAGCAGCTGGTCATTGACTTCTGAAACCAACAATTAGCAGAGAAGTGGAGAATTAAGTTAAAACACTGAGTGTAAATGGGGAGGGTCGAAATAAATGCAGTATTGGGACATTGACCCCAAAGTGCTTATCATAAATGCTGTAGTCTTAATCCAAACGAAAAAAATGCAATAGGGAAACTAGAGCAGTCACAGTGCACACATCAAAAATTCTCTCAAATTTCCTTCATTAAAACCCCACATCTGAAAGTGAAATCGTTGAAAATACGCCCTCAATAAGGAGAAGCCTGATTTCATGTTACGAAGTTTACAATCGTTTGAAAATAAAATCAAGAAAAGCTTACAAGAAACTTTTGGATTTGGAAGAGATAAGTGATCAACATTCATTCATTCAATTGCTTGGCAGATTTTAGTGCATTTCACTATCAAACTAGCTCATCCAAAGTTCGTATATGTGGAAAAATTAATGGCTAGCAAAAGTTTGAAGCCGGAAATGTCCATATTGGAGAAGATTCATACAAATGTCTACATGATGTAAAATTTTCAACATATGAACATGAGCTCATGCTTGGGGGTTAACAGAAAACAGACAACCAAGTCTGATTGAATTCGAGCCCCCGGCTTGGCCCCGTAGTTCAGCTGGAAAAGCGGTTGCCGCGTTTGAGCAAGGTGTTTCTGTCGTTGGTTACAATCCAGCCGGAGCCCTGAATTTTCACAGATGGGTCTCATTTATATAAAAATGTTTTCTTGTAGAATGTCTCAAATCAATATTGAAAGTGAGTAGAATAAATAAACACAAATGGGTAAATTGACAACAAAGACCAAAATAAATATGTATTGCAGATTGTCACTAATATTAGATGCAAGCATAAAAAACAATGTTCAGTTAAACAAAACTTCATAAGCTCGACAATCTTTGCCACACATTTCGTGATAGTACCGAAATTATATAAGAATAACTAGTAAAACATAGTTAGAAATAATATCACTGTGTGAATTTTGCGCGTATAATTAAAACTGTGAGAAATCTTGTTGAACTTTGTGAATAAAATGTGGGTCAAGTAACTCACAACATCTGTAAACTTTCCATCGTTAAGTGCACTCGAGCATTGGCTGTGTGAACATTATAATGACAAAGACCGTTCACAATCGCTTGTTTTCCGATAAGGTCTACACACTTAAGTAAAAGAAGTTGAACACAAATCACAGCTACTGTGTCTCTTCCGTTTTTAGCAATTTGTAACTCACAACGCGTGTAATGTATACTGTGAACTGATAGCATACGCTGTCCATAACCTCTACTGACCGTTTCTCTCACTCACCATGGTTACTGTTTTCATATTTATTGTGTTGTGAATAGCCCGATGATCAAACACAGAAAACAAGTCTTGTTTGCCACTTTGTCGTTCCCACGCCTCTCATATTACCTCATTCGAAGGTCTCATACGCATTGAGTTTTACTCTGAGGTATCGATAGCATTCATTGACGAGTGTTGTCTGACACTGCTCCAAATATATTTGAAATGAAAACAAGAGACTGTCTGTTTGACCAAACACTCTTACTTACTCATATTTATTGTGTTGTAGTTTGCCTGATGATCAAACACAGAAAGCAAGTCTTGTTCACTAATTTGTCGTTCTCATGACTTCATTGGGTATTTTCAAGCGCAATAAATAATATGGAAGAATTAAAAATAATATCTCGTATACTGGATACAACAAGCCTGTTAGATAAAAACAAGTTTCAGAATAAAACTGACCATAAACTAAATGATAATACCACAGTTCGAAAAATGAATCCTGAGGATGATAAGACACTATTGAGTTATAAAAGTATTCGCAGTTGATTTTGGAAGCGTGAAGTCAAATGGATGAAGCGATGCGTCACCAATTGAGTCGGTGCAAACAACAGGCTCAGTTATAGCGAGATTCCATAATTCACATGAAACTTACGGAAATGGCACGAACCTATACTTGGCCACGTTTAGCGATCAGTTTCAATCAGTTTCCTAAAGTGTTCGGAGTAAAAGGTGTAATCTTATATTACAAGTTTACTAGCCCAACGTGTTTATTATTTAGTGTAAATCTGGTTTACACCAACAATAGTGAAGAATGTTCCGTTGTATGGAAACCATCTTGCATTACTTTATGTTTATGTACGATTTTATAATAACACCCTTTGTTTATCAATGAAGTACAACAGGATGCGGATCATGATGTGGCAAAATTTATTATACAGGATGTGCCACTATAGTGTAATATCCTGGTGATTTTTGTAGAACTCGCATCAGATGAGAGGTTGTTCTAATTTGAGTCACAGTAATTTGAAAAACAGCGTTCATGAAACATCTTGAAATCACTTATGAAATGTTACAGTACACACAACACAGTTGAAGGCTAGAGAAACTACAACCATGCAGTCACTCAGAAAGACCACTCATAAGATTTTAAGACGTACAATGAATGTCTAAGGTGAGCATGCTGAGTTAAACCATGGAGATGGTGACAAAAGAAAGAGATTCACGATGTTCAGCCGGCACAGTAAATGAAGTACGAGAGATATATCTGTTATAAAACTGTGATCACCTGTTAAGGTTAGGGCTAAATGGCAAATGAGTTAAATGATTAGGTCGTTCTCTCACACTGCCTGATGCATGTTGACGGTAATTAGGTCGAAGAAAAATACATTCAGTTAGAAGTGTTAGCTAACCAGTAGACATTGTAACTCATTTGGATGAGTCTAATTTATTAACTAAGATACCCGTGAGTGATTAACTACAATACTGCAGATCAAAAACGATTAAATACTAACCACTCGACTCAAACTACATACTGTAGCCTTCAAGTTGAATGCACTAACTGAGTGTTTTTCCAAAGCAACACGATTCTTGCGCCTGGATGCAGAACTGCAAAAAAAATAAACAAAGTGCCTTTCATTAAATGTGAAGCGCCCAATAACAAAACAGGCCACCATAATCGGTTGGTGAATATGGTGCCAACGGCTGCCATGGGCTGGAAGATGGACAGGTTCGACAGAGGCCTGTTTGACTGCAGTGTATGGACTGGGTCAAAGGGACTGTTTTCATCTCGTAAAATTTCATTTAGCTTCCTGTCTTCACCTACTACCATCGATTTTTCGCACAGTACTTTACTGCGAGCACGTTCCGTTCTTTCAAAATTTGCTACTTTCCAGTTATAGCACAATCAAATTTTCCGTAGTTTGGATGAGATTATTTCAATTTTTATCACTTGTACAGTTCCTCCAAGCCAATCTGCATTCGTGGTTGTCCTGCTGAATTGCACAAGTAACACGCTGTTTTATATGCTTAACAGCTTCACCAGAGCGAACTGATCGCCTAAAGCTGAACGGAAAGTCTTCAGTTATGAATCCATTGATTTAAACTGATTAACAGCAAAGCAGCCTTGGAGCTACTTTGTGTACCTTTTGAGTAAACGGACTAAGCTATACAGTTGTAGCTGATAAACGTTTGATCAACCCCGAAACATGTGAACTGCGTTTGCACAACTGATGCCTCGTTCAGTATTACGCTGGCTGGCTTAATATAAATACACAACCGCAAAAAGAAAACGTAGTGGATGTCGCTGATAAAAACAACAATTGGACAACCTCGAAGTGCAATTGCAGTCTTAAATAATCATGTTCGGCTTAAGGCGGTCTAAAATTCTGCACATAATGTGACTTTCGGAAAGTGCTGTAGTTCCCAATACATATGAATATTTTCTGTCCAGAGAACCGGTGAACAGTGTGGTTCAGTCTACTGTTGGTCCAGACTATGCTCTACTATAAGCCAAAGTAATAAATAAGTACAATTATGTAAGGAAGAAAAAGGAGGTTGGAAGCACATACAAGTGAAAAAAGAACGGAATCAACAACCTCGCATTTCGCCGTCGATTGCACCATATCATCATTCGTAAGACAGTATTAACGCATAATGGCCAGTACGATACATTTTTAATCAGCACTGTAAAGACGTTTTTTAAGCGTAAAATACGCATTCAACGTAACCTAGTAAAATGCACGAACTTCAAGTCATTTACGAATACTTCACGACGGGTTGAGAGGAACTTGTCGGACAACTTATTGACAAACACAGAGGAAAGTGTTCTTCAGTACAGCATAAACAACTTATAGCAATGCGCAGTAAGTTGTCTGAAGACAGCACAAAGTTTTATTTGTTCTAAGTTAATGTACGTACCAGTCATGAATGTTTTCAAGATAAGACTGTGAGGTGACGTAAGGAAATCAGAGATACCGGAAAAGTTGAAAAGTCGAGCAGGAAGATTCGCTCGAACATATGATAATGACTACAACCAAAGAAACAAAAATAACCAGGGGATACTTACAGAACTGTAACGAATGTTGTTTTATGTAAAGGATTCTGTTATTGATTAAGAAAAGGATATAACTTTAGGAGTCAAGAGTCGGTAAGGACGGTTTATCTTGCGCTACATTTGTTGTAGTGTTACCGAGCTATTGACTGAAGCTTAGTAAGTTGCATCAGCATTTTAATCGGCACCAAATCAAAAGCTAGAAGCAACCGTCTATCAGCAGTTCCAGGACGCACCTTGGTTGTTTAACATAGGTGGTCTGTCAACTGTTGCCCAAACCATTCTCTGGAAAGTGGATATATTTGTATTGTAAAAGAAATAACTGCACTCTTGAAGGATATGGAGAATATTGGGGTATAAGTATATACTACATCCGAATTTGGGACGCAACTATTTATTTGCCTCAGCAACGTGCAAGTAATTTCTTTGAAACCAGATGACCACTTAATGCCAAATATGCTCTACACTACTCAGTTGAGCAAATCAGTAGTATAAAAGGAGTTGATATTATTGAACCATTCCCTGAAAACAATGACTACCCAGACTGTGCAGAATGCAATGAGCACGTGACAGCAACGGGCTTCCCAGAGTCAGTCGCGTAACAGAGTGGGACGTTGTCTTTTTACATACTCTGTAATTTGTTTTTATAGATTAACAATGTTTCGAAAGGTGCAACACCATTCAACAGTGCCAGTAGTTAGGTGTTCATTCAGGACGTTCCGTACAACGGCAGTAATCTTGTATGCATTATATGAGTATTTCAATGAGAACCGCATTATGAATTCTTAAAAAAAGTGACTAAACCACTTGTACATTCAATAACACGGAGAAGATGCGTTATTATAATTTAGCGAGATTGATTCACTCCATTGAGCC
>LUCH01010099.1:0-12193 GCA_013368495.1 Paragonimus heterotremus
CCTTACCAACGAGACCTCTCCAGAAAACTTTGCGAGCAAACGAATCGAGGACAGACCTCAGGTCTAAAATGACTTCTACCGTCAGTTGCCTACAAGATTACCGGTGCTCCAAGTCCTAACACGGGGTGAAATTGTCGTAAACATACTACCAGATAGATCGCAATCACGCTTCTTCTTCTTCGCGTACCTAACATTCCCTGGGTTTGGTGGGCCGATGCAATACGGTCACTGAGTAACTTGGACGCAGTGGATAGTACAGTGATTTTCCCGTGATTATCGCAAAAACTTCGGGCCTCTTGTTGAAAGAAGGAAGTGCAGTGAGTTAACGCGAACCACGAGATACCTCCACAGTCTTCCAAACTATTTGAAGTAGCGTCATTTCTGATATCAACCTATTAATCAATATCCTTGAGAACAGGAGCAAAGAGACATGATCCAAGAGCCGTTAAATCTTAGTAGTTTAAACTTATGAGCCACTTCTGTTTCAGAAGGAGTATTGTGTGAAACCAAATAACCCACCGTTTAGGTCATGCTGAGGCCAGCTGAATTGTGTTTCAAAATGTCCGGCACTAGTTAACGGTTGTAAGAGAACCAGCATTTTTATAATATAGTATTACTTGCCCCGTAATTGTTAGAATGAACATGATTTTGTTACACTTGGCGAATTTCGGTAGTGGTTCTTGGGGAAAGATATGCATGAATGCAGTTCAAGTACAGTACTGCATGACCGGCTATGGTGATTTTGTAAATGTTGCTGTAGGCATATGAAGAAGGTTGATTTTTGAGTAGCACGTGAGGTTAGCAACTTCAATAGAGTTTCATAATGACAGTGAAGTTTACAGAAGTAAAAATATCTTTATGAAACATAGGTAACATTACTTGAAATGATTGCGGGGACGTGCGGAAAGCAATGAGGGCCGTATGTCAAAAATGAAGAAAAAAAAACACTTTGGAATACACAAGTTTAACTATGCTGTCGATTGAACAACGGAGCCGCATTCTTTGAAAACTTCAGGATTTTTACTTGGTTGGCCACATACATCGATTTGCACAAAATCGTGTAACGTTACGTGAAAGTGAGTTTATTCTAGAACATCAAGTGTAGGGCGAGTTAGTTCAATAATATTTCTACCATATTTTCTAACACAATTAATGTCGATTATCTTCTACAATGCGTGTTTTGACCCAGGTTCATGACAGTTGTGTTAAAGTCGCAGAGTGTATGATATACAGATGTGACCTGAGTGTGAAGGTCACTGGGTATTTGTATAGATCACTGTAGCCTTGAAATTGAAGATCTAACTTAAAACTAATGAGGGTATCAAGTATCCAGTCATTATTCCAATGCATTTGTATTCGTTCTAATAAGCAACATCAATTCTGATGGCACACAGGCTACCAAAATTAACAATGTTGTGTAGCGATTATATAAGATATATTGATAGTCGTATTTATTTGTACATTTCCGATGATTTTGCCTTCTTTTACCTACTTTTGTTTTATTCAGGCTATCCATTTTGTATTATCCATCCTGGTACTAAAATCACAACTTGCTCCGAGCCTCGCCAGCTTGACATTCTTTCTCGGTACACTCTATTTTCCAAGGTAAATTGTACGAGGGTCGATGACGAATCGCAAACACCAGTCGTTTATAGGGTTCCCATCAATTTGGAAAAATGAAAAGATGGCAGAAATCTTTGGATATTTATTCGAAAATTTCGAACTTAGCACCCTGACAAATCTTGACAAAGCCACTCCACTTCAACTGCTACAAGTCTTTCTTAGGTGCAGATTCGAAACAATAGCAATCACATTTGATTAAGTTAGTAAGAAAACATAAATAATAACCGTAGTTAAACATACATCCTTTTTGATAACTGAAATGCGGTAGTATTGGTGTGTGTTAGCGTTTGAGGAAATAGTGATAATTCTGTAAGTAGTTAACATTGGCCAGTTTCTCGCTCCTGAACGCATTAAAACATTACACCCTCTCCCAAAAAAAAATTCCGCAACTCATGACAAACAAAGAACGATGGTACAGTAGTATCAATAGTAATGATGCAGTGCTCACTCACAACTTGCCATTCAACAAAAAATGCCCGGTGATAAACGATTTTGACAAAAACGGTACCATTTCTATTGCAGTCTAACAGACATAAGGGAAACTTCTTCAGCTCTAACAAGCAACTCGCATTGAAGTCTCGCTCGTCGAATACCCCATGCAAAGAACACAACGCCAACCTGCAACACCGCTTGGCCTAACCTCTTTTTACTGTTATGGTGTCCGTAGGCTGGTCACAGTGAAACTTGTCACACTCACTAGTCCCTCAGTTGCTTCTTATATAACAAAACTATGGGCTGTTGTCTTTGTGGGTCATTGTGACTGACACCACAGATCATATCAGAATGACTGCTGCATACCTTAAAAGTAGGGATCTATTCAACGTTTTCTACAAAAACATGACAAACAGGTTGGTCTGATTAACTCCGGTCCTACGGTTAGTCGTAGTTTTAAAGTTTTCATTTACAATTGCTTTCATTAATAATGCTACTTGTGCTCGCTTGACTACTTTCTTAAGCAATGATTTTTGTTCCGTGAATTTTCGGTGCTTGAAAACAAGTTAACAACGACCAAGATGGGTATGCCGAATAGCATACTGGTTTGTCATGATGAGTACCTTGCATGGGGGATTCGATGAGCTGGACCGGAATATCTGATCCTTGAATGTTCCTTAGTGGTTTTCTCTGTCAAAATCATAAGGTCGCATTTTGGACTGTCATTTATACGAAAAATCTTTCAACTCTGAAACTGTCTGATAGTCAGAAGTTCCTGGTAGCGGAATTACTGCCTAGATGCCCAACTCGTGGCCAAGTTGTTAGCAAAGATGTTTCCAATAAAAATTTCACGCAACGTGCATATTTTTAACGCTGACCTGGGAATCCAGGGGGCAATCGAATGAGACTTGCGCACTATCTGCTCCGATCAGTGCTCGTTCTCTTGAATCCAAAGGCACACAGTCTGATTCATTATCGGACGACTCAATCGGTTCCAAGGCAACCTCGTCCATTTCTACGGGACTCAATGATACACGTCCTTTCTGTTTTACGTAAGCTTTTTCATAGCTGAAATGCATGGAAATATATCATGGTATCTTTGAAACGGATAACCCATGTGTGGTTCCCCAGAGGATAGTCTCAAAATAAAAACTATACTTATTTTTGAAAAACAGCTTAGTGTAGTGTGGATGAACGACCACACCATACTACTCGTGATTTGTTAGGCGGAAGAATGTATTTAACCACTGAAGTAGTCGATGGTCGATACAGATAAAAACATTAGCGTGCACTCCGGGAAAAAAAGTGTTTTCCATACCGAAACTTGGTATTAGCAGAAGTGGCATTCTGGGGTTACCGTCATGTGCAAAGGAGTGTTTGTGTACGAGATGGTATTGAAGTAGATGCCCTTAAGTCGATTTTCTGACCAAACTATACTCGTGTCCTTAGTGTTTTTGGTTCCCAACACCAGTATACTCACAAATGCGGTGCCTTATTGCACAAATTATCCCAGCCATAATACAGATATACTCATGTAGTTCTGTGCAACACACTCGCAAAGACAGGGCCATAAGTAGCTTTTCGGTAAGAAAAACTGGTGCAAACAGATACATCTCAGTTAAATAAAAAATGCAGGCAGATAAGTTCATTCATCAAACGAATGAAAGAACACGTCTGCAATGATAGGTAATATCTCATGTGTAACCGTACGTAACAAGACAATTGTTATCACTGCCACAAGTTCGGTGATACATTTTTGCGTATTCTTCAGTCATACAGTACATTTATTTTTCTTTTGTTGCTTTTATCCGGCTCAGCTTTTGTTAAAAAGCAGAACTTCAACAATTGGTTCATATAGTATTCCTACAGGCAATTTTACTCAGTCATAATGCTTGACTACCCTGTATACGCGATTCGCTTTTGCTGGAACTATAGATGCAAAAGCTATCCAAGGCAGTCCAATCTATTGTATCCGTAGCTTGCTTCAAGCCGCTAGCTGAGACTGCTAGATCGTCAACCACGTGGTTGAGCATTTTCCCTCTACCCCTTATAATGTCGGCGTCCCAAGCATTAAATTTTGCACAATAACCTGGCGATCCTCGTTCAACTGATCTGGCGTGAATTGAAGAACCATGGGCCGAAATAGCTACCGCACGGAGAGACTTAAGCATTATGTCGGTGGATTGATAACTCGTACGTATTCGAAGCCTACCTTCAAGACGCCGTCGCATCAGAAGGCCGTTGAGGTGGTACGGTGAGGTACCACAGCCAAACGTTGCATATCTTGCCCCTTCCCCTTACCACTTCAGAGAAACTTGGTTGAAAATTTACGATGGTGATTAACCAAATTGGTCCATCCTCCCCCAGCTTCTTCTTGTTTGTTGTAGATTTTCATATAAGGATTCTGCTACGCACAGATGTATCAGGGAGGTCTCAAACCCTACTTACTTCCATGCTATGAATGCCACTATCTTCTGGACTTTAGATCATTAATTGTTACAACTAGGTTCGGGACTGCTGCACAATTTTATGATCAGCAAGACCTCGTAGGTCGACCCCCAAGAAACTAAAGTCGCTAAGGTAGAGTTCAAACACATGCTCGATCTCGGGACTTTCGATCTCTCTAAAAGTTCCTAAGCCTTGTAACCGCATCTAGGTCCCTTCAAAATGACTACCGTTACCTGTATGGTAGCAATCTCTAATAAGTTTCCGGACCAACGCACCCCACAGTTTTTGTTACAAATGAAACCATGTTCATCAAAAGAGGGTTTATTTGTGCCTGTCAACAAATACCACAGTCATTACCTCTTCGACTTTCACGAGTTCACATAAATACCATCCAGACTGAGCAGTGTTTCTTTAATCCTTCAGCGCTTCATTCACAAAGCCATAGCCGATCTCGTTTCTTCCGATGATCGTGAACTGCCTTTCACGAAAGCCGTGTACAATACCTTTAGCAACTTTTGAGAAACCGTTTTTCGAATAGTCCTACTTACTGACTCAGATCTAGGCGCATACCTATCGATTGTGACCAGTGATACAACTGCTGGCATCCTAATAGGAGAGCTTTTAACAGATAACTGCTAGTGATTTATCTCACACTATGTAACATTCAATACTCACTTAAAGTTAGACCACTCATGGTCTACAGTGATCACGAAACATTGATGTATTCTTTTGAACCAATCACTCGACAAGTTTTCTCCCGTTAAAATCGGACATCTGGACTATATCTCTCGTTACACAACATATATTCGGTATTTCTAAGGTGTCCCTAACAGAAGTAACATGTGTGTAAGTTAAATGATTCCACCACTTGCCCTTGTGACTTCGCTCACACGGTTATTGCACATAGGCGAAAGTAATCGTCAACGCACCTTTTTCAAAATATATGTTCTCATACGCTTGTCAGACAGAGACGTTTTTCAAGGTATACATGGGCTCAGAACCATAACCGTTCTATCTTGCAACATCTTATTACATAATCAGTCACCCTCCAGTAAACATTATTTAAATAAATTTATTACAGGACGTTTCATATGTCCTAACGCAAAGTACGACGTTCCTACTTAACATTTTTCGAGAGCTCACATGCACATCAAGAGCCACATTAGCGTTTTCTGTACGTAAGCTGCACTTTTTCATCGCGTGCACATCACCGGACTGTTACAATCTTCTGACAAATCCACCCATCTCCTGATAAGTTTTGACCGCTTCGGTGGGTAATTGGAAGCAATTTCACTTTTTGACTGTACTTCCCAAACGGTACCTTTTTGTCTTACTGAGACGCTGGATGACCCATTTCAGTTTATCCCTGATGATGGTCACGGACCTCATTTCCAAGGATCTTACAGAGAACTTCTGAATACTCCAAGATGAAAACTCATACGTTCTATGACCTATCATCCTAAAACTGATCAGTAGGTTGAGCGTGTTCGTCGTTATTTAAAAACAGTCCTCAGTGCACAGTCGAATTTTCCATCGCAGGTGGCTTTACCATTGATTTTGTTAGGGTTGCGCAGCACCGGCAAAAGAGATATAAAAGCTACAGTAACAGCGCTTGGTGACGACTACTTTTTTCATATGCCTACATAGCTAATATGTCCTTCCTCAACCAAACCTGCTAATTACCGCAAGTAGATCAAACGATTGGCAAACAATCCACGACAGCTAAGTCCGGTGCAGTCACGGTACTAGTGGCGTTACGTGTGCGCACGCAAAAGAAACTCCTTGTTTGTTGGCTCTCATAAACCTCGACAGCCGTTGTACAGTGATCCATTCCGCACGTCGCAACGAACAATTGCTACTGATGGGAAACGTGGACTAGTTTCGATTGACGGAATTAAATCAGTGCTCGTGAAAGAACGTGTTCAATGTTCAACGCGGGCTCTCAACCCCGCTGTCTCAACCTCATCGCAACGTACTTTCAACAAGGATTGCAAATATCAATTCTGTATAGTTTTCTTCATAACCTAATAGACAAAATAGGTTGGAGAACTTGCATTTTGAATTTTTAACGCACAAAGAGCTTGTATTTATTTTTACTGTATATGTAACCTCTCTCAGGTAATAAAACGTCTCCTATCATGGTATTGTATACCATATTAGATTAACCAAATTACATCATTCGCTACAAAAAAAAAGCGTCAAGCCCCAAACATCTCATTGAGAATTGATTGTTCGCTGACAAAATGAATTCGTTCAGTCCCGCTGAATAAGAGTGCCTAATTGTTCATTTAATTTCAGACCAGACGCACATAGTGTGATAGCACAAACAACTTCAGAAAACTATCATTTAGCGTCAGAAAAGTTTCTTTTCCTTTTCTCTCATGTTCGTAAATCGTTTTGGGGTTGGGCGGCCCGCTGTAGTGAATTTACACAAGAGGTCAGACTCCTGCACACCACACGTTAGAGGATGCTTGGCTTTAAGTCTGTATTCCCTAATTTACGCCAATAAATTTAATTTTGCGCCGTTTGTTAATTTTCCGTATTGTACAAGTTGTCTCACGTATGCTGGCTTGGTTTTGTAACCCCAAAACTAATTCCTGTGAACCGATGGGAATCTTTCATCTTGTTTTACCCAAAGAAACCGAACACCTTCCTAGGCCTCCGAATCTGTCGTTCATTAAGTAGTTTGTATAGTGTACTGTCCTCGACTGCCGGAAACTGGATAACCTGAATTTTCGTGCACAAGATTGTCAGCTTAATATTCTTAAAAATTATAAACCAACCTCTGTTAGTTCTAGCTTATCCAGAGTTTTGGATCCTGTTGTCTACGAAGTTCTTTTTAGTTGCTTTATTTACAATACCCAACACGGTGTTTATGTACAAAAACCATTCATTGGTAACTGGTCAATGAAGACAGTCAGATGATCACGGTGTAAGGGTGTGTTGCGAACCTGGATTCGTCTAAGGCGTTTGATAGGGTTAACCATACCTTGTTGCTCAACAATTTACACCACCATCTGCTTCGTTGATCGTACCTTGCCAGTTGCTGCTGTTCTGCTTGAGTTAATTTATGTTACCTCTGGCACAACTGAAATGTTAGTGGAGCTCATCAATGCCAGAATTCTGAAACTATCGTCGTTATTGTCCACAACTTCTTTCCTTCGTGTTATGATTTTTTATGGAGGTTAAGCAGTGGAATCTCATCAAAACTGCTGATGACACCGCCCAAGTACAAAGTGATTTAAACCCAAAGTGTTTGGTCTCAGAACAACTTTTTTTGGTACAACGTTGATAAGTGTAGGATGATAAGAATTCGGTATACCACTGACACTCCCAGCGTCAATGTATAACAGACGGTTCCATTTATGGGTAGCATATTGCATACAATCGGGAAATAAATGACAAGTCTCAACGCCAGGAAGACGATAGACCAGAAGGAACTATTGCAATAATATATACGCACTATGGAGAGTGTGTCATCGAGGCAAATGGCATTGTTGCCCAATGTGTGTGACTACATGTCAGCTGTTCAGATGAATGCACGCGTTCGTGCTCCTATTTTTTCAACATGGCCCATTCGGGATTTAACGCCATAGACAATTTTGCAAGCCAAGCGTCTTTTTTGGTCATGACAACACTAATACTACATCTATAGACAAAGAACTGACAGCATCCGCCTCCAGTAAGCTACACAGTTCACCAAACAACGAAGCTAATGTCTAGAACGTTTACATGATGCAAACAAGCAACAAGCAACTTTTCAGGAAATTCAACCTTACAGGTTCTAAGTTTTCTGTGGCGGTTTCACCCAATCCCATCTCGCGAACAGTGTCTCAAACTGTCTTTCTCTCTCCGCAGAAATAAGCCCTAGTGACTTGAAGATACTCCAGATCTGCCTACCATGCCGTGATCAAAATACTTCTGGAAATGCAAATCCGCATTTTACGCATGGTAGCGAGTATTGTGTGATCCTCCGTGAAGTCAAAACCAAGAGTGCGGTTTAATCAAAATCCGTTACATTACAAAGAGAAGCTTTATTTATAATCTGTTGGCCAACTCGTCCGCCCTGCTTCAGTAACCAATGACCCATTTGATTTTATCGGGTTCTTTATCAATTAGTGTTGCTCGTTAAGCTAGGCGATTCTCATATGACGGACGGTTGCGCTATAGTCTTCGTATCTGATCGCGTCAATCGACA
Source organism: Paragonimus heterotremus (assembly GCA_013368495.1). Taxonomy (NCBI): domain Eukaryota; kingdom Metazoa; phylum Platyhelminthes; class Trematoda; order Plagiorchiida; family Troglotrematidae; genus Paragonimus; species Paragonimus heterotremus. The sequence goes on from LUCH01010099.1 coordinate 8,702, forward strand.
CCTCGCTATTTGATTGCTACCTCGTAAGATTATTAGCGGGAGCATCAGTTTTTGTTGACCGGCCTGCGATTGCTTTTGTCTGAGCCAATAATCGATATCAGTTAACATCAAAGTGAGGATTTTAGCCTGTAGTCCATTTGACTCACGTAGGCGCGTAAGTGTGAGTGAACAGCGATTTGTTTAAGCGTGTCAAAAGTTGCCGGTCGCACATCCGGTTTGCTCTCGCGTCTGTCTCCATAGCTACCCTCAACACATAATTTCTCTGCCGCGCGACTGTATAGTATGGAACTTTATATATGCAGTCAGACTGTGCCAACCTTGCAAATTCCTCTTCCTTCTAATAAGTTGTGTTCGGACTGCTTTTTCTTTTGTGACCTAGATAATTCCCACTTCAAGTTACTTATCATGATAGCGTTGTCAAATACCTTAACTTTCGGAACACTAAGACCCTGCCTTCAACTTATGACACCAACTCATTGAATCCACTGGTTATGTTGGCCACAACCGCATGGTTGCAGTGTATGGCGTTGTCAACTGCACTCAGCGTGTGATGTAACTTATAAGTAAATTGACGTTACGCGAGCATGTATTATTCAAAACGATCTATCTAGAGTTGCTCACATTGTTCAAGCTACATAAGACATTCAGCTACGTTAATATGATGTGATTCATTCGAACTCTTGAAGCGACTTTATGGGTAATCTGTAGACAATATGTGCATCATAAAGGAAAATATTCTTAAGACTTTGCAGTAAACAGTGCGAATATCTTCACACGTTAACTCACTAGGCAGCTGGCCGTAACTAGGCCTGCTCAACTCTTATGTGTTTCATTACGCACCATGTGATAGTAGTCCGCGCTAATAGAGTTCTACTCCCCCCATGGTTATAATTCAAACACAATGTCGGTTTCAACTCCAGGACTTGATGAAGGCTTGCATCCGGATGCTTGACTGGAGTGACCCGGTGCCTGAATAGGCTGTGTTATCTGTCGATGCAGTGCATTTGACCAATGAACTAGGGGTGCGGATAAAAACAATAACACAAACCCGTTACCCGATAGGGAAAAACCAGTCTTACCTTAGCCTAGTACACAATAGAAAACAAATCATTTCAAAATATATCCGGCTGACGCGTGAATGCACTTAAATTCGAGGACTTTGTGATGTTTGTGGGGGAAGCATTTCATGAGGTTGGTAAAAATCGAAGCAAACGGCCAGTCTTTACCTTATTTTCTCAGTTTTGAATCTATGGCCCCGTGAACTTCGGTCCTGTTGCGTTCCACTGAAACAAGCTAAAAAACTTTTATCGGCGTAAGGACTAATTTTGTATGCTTCGATAACATTCCTTCTTACCCTCCTTTGTTTTGGCGAAAATAGGCTCAGCAATCTCAGTCGATCTCAGTAATTCGAAAAATCGGAAATATCACGCGTGTGACGAGTTTTGATACTTTTTCAAGAAATGCAACGTTCATTTTGAGTTGTGATGACCAAGTTTGGATGCAACATTTCAAATAAGGGTGGACTAATACTATGTTTAATGGAACAAACATCATCGGACATGGTTTTGCGTTTGCAGATTTTATTCCGCAAGGCAACCGCCGTGCCTCAGTCGCAACCACAACACACTGAACAGATGGAATGAACAGACTTGTGATCAGAATGCCCATATCTCCCGCTTAGTGTTCTGCTGCCAGTCTGATTGTGCCCTTATGCGTCCTTAAGGTATCCAATTGTTGGCTGGAGATCCCTGGATTATATATTGTTCTTTGAAGCGTTCAGCAGTACGTTTCTATTAAGTGTCTAGTCACAAGTTTCTAAAATAACCTCCTGGCTAGTGTTCGAGTTTGGCGTATACCCAACCAGTTTTATCTATTTTTCTGAGAGATAACACGGGCATACCAAGAATATCGAGGTCTGTTCCTTGCGGCACGCCGTTTAATAAAGAACATTCTTTGGGCAATACTCCCGCGCATTCACCCTGCACGACCTCCCGGCCTGTGACGTCTGGATCCATCTAAAGTTTGTACGTGGCATTCTTGCTTCCCGTAAATTTTATTCAAATAATCCATGTTTGACAGAATTGAAGACTTTTTAGCAATTTATACAGCACACTTCAGTCGCTTCTTTCCTATTCAGTTTTCCCGTGATACCGCCTAAAACTTCAGCAAATTGGTAAGACAAAACATCTCATTGGAAATCACGCTGAGGAGTTTTAAAAGATTTCAGCACACAGAAGAATCCGCGGATTTTTTCCAATATTACACGTTCGAGCGCTTTGCTTACGAAGAAGTTAAGGCCTACCGGCCAGTATTTTACGACACTCAGTTGAGTACCAGATTCAAAGGTAGGAATTACGGTGACCTTCTTTCAGTCCTTCTTGACCACATTTATACTAACTGTGATATTGAACGTGCTGGTAGCAGGCAAGGCCAGAACGTTGATCGAAGGTTTTAAAATGATCCAGGGAGTACTGTTCGGACCTGCTGACTGTTGCTGTTTAACGACGTCACTTCATAACTTACTTCGTGGGGAATAACATTTTCATCTATTATGGCCACACAGTCGCAGTTAAAATGAGCTCACGTTTGTTATTATTCGAGTGATAAACACTGTGGAACTGCAACCTAAACGTGCCTATAGTGCTTTTGTCAAATGGTGTGGTCTTTCCATTATGACATACCTGGTGCAAAGTTCCTTTTCTTCTTGAGGAGGAATTAACCTAGGCATAACCGTTAAACTGTTCGGGGTTCTGTTGAATGTCACATGCCAGATTAACACTATAAACCAAGCGTGCATACTTTACATAATTAATGTTGTAAGGTAATGCAGATAATTACCTGCTTTGTTTCTGGCCCATTGTATAAAATGAAAATTGTGAACCCTGCTGCTCAGTATATACTTCTTAAACTGTAGACTTGCATCGAAAGGCTATCTTGATGCTAGAACAAAACAAAGACCTTCAACATCTTTCTCCAGCTCGCTTTTAAAAATTGTTCCCATTTGGGCCAAGAGGTTACAAACGTTGCTTAAGCCACCAAATAACGAAGTTCTTTGTTGAATCGGAGGGGTTCCTATAGGAAAATGGATGCGGAAGGAAGGACGCTACAGCGTCTTTTCTTGTTACGCCTGTAGCATTTTGTACTGCATAATCCTCATTGTTTTCCGCACTTTGCACCTTCTTCAAATTCACATGTACACTCGTTCAAATCATGTGAGTTGATTCAATTAACAATTAAAAATACACTTTCGGGGTTGCCAGACCTGTGTACTCTCTCTGCGTTCGGTGTCACGTGTGTACGGATTTTGAAAGAGTTAACGGCTAAAGGAATCCGCGTTTATTTCAGCACATCTCCGTACTCATCTCTCATCGGAATTATCTCCATTGTGACCTCTAGAGTTACTTGGGAACTATAGTTCCTAATGAATAGAGTATCCAATTGATGCGATCTGTCGTATATATATATATATATATATATATATATATATATATA
>LUCH01010113.1:0-10812 GCA_013368495.1 Paragonimus heterotremus
ATCTTGGGAGCATTGAAGTCGCCCATTATAGGCAGATAAGTAAAGTGTTGTAGCCCTGGAAATTTGACAAGATTCATAAGAAGAGTGTCATTTTCTGAGTTGTCGGATGAAACAGGACGGTAAGTTACCACCACTAGGAGTGAGCGTGGGCCACTCAGTGCCAGTCGAAGTCACAGAGCATCACATTTATCAGAGGAATGAAATCCACTGATAACCGTGGGTGCTAAGAGGTGCTGGTGAAGGAAAACCGCAGAACCTCCCATTCTCTCTCGGGCGGAGTCAGCTCGGTAAACTGAAAAGCCGGGGATACTCAGTTCACCGCCTCTGATGTCAACTGTAAGCCAGGTATCCGTGAAGGCAAATATATGCGGTGGTGTATCATTAATTAGCTGTCTGATTTCCGTTATTTTATTAAACAAACTCGGAGAGTTCATGTACATGCATATGAGGCCTACTTCCCTACATGACTTGGCGAGAAGAGAGATAGAAGAGTGCGAGGAAAAACTTGGGAAATGAGACCTAGAATTTAAGATTGTGGTGGGGTTGGGTTCGGTTTGTGCTGCCGAGTAGTTCTGTTGGCCCTATTGTGAGGATGTGGACGCGACGTCACCGCTTGTGCGTATATCAGCGTTGCTACAGGACGCCTAACCAGCATTCTTGGTGTCGCTGCTTGCGGTTTCTGCGCCGCTGCTAAATTCCCCTCCTTCGGAGAGTGTTTGGGAGTTTTCATCCGCGGAAAGTTTAACATTATTGTCTTTTGAATGCAGGGCTTGAAGGGGGAAGGATAAAAGCGAAGGTTCCGTATGAATGACAGTATCAAAGTGAAACAGGAAATAGAGTACTGCTAGGCGGAAAAGGAAAAGGATAGTTTAGCATTTCAGAGTGAGATGTGAGTATATAGTAGAAGGTTCTATCCGCTTGTGACCGAGAGTGATAATTCCGTCATTCTACCTCCTGAGTATTCGTCTGAGTGACAGCTGAGTTGCAAACTCTTTTTGAGCTGTGTTCAACAGTGTTTGTATACCACCAAATAGTTGGAACATTATTTCCTACTTGGAAAAAATGAATAGATGAATTATTTATGTATATGTATATAATTTCAATCGCGTGGCTACATACAAACACCAGCCTACTTCTAGATAGAGTCAAGTAAAACATAGCTGCGTACACACGGCAGATATGCATAGTTACAACACATACCAACTCTGAGTCAACTCAGGGAACACTCGGTTCCAGATCTTGTTTAGCCTATACTTGAATATTTCGACCGTTTAAGCCTCGTGAGTGTACGAAGAGAGCCTGTTACACACGTTCTCCATTCTGTTGGAGAAGAATTAGGCGCGGACCATCTTATATGCTCTCGGTTTATGGAGCATCATATGGTGCCCTCCCAGTTGAGACATCTCCACTGGCTGGAAAAAAGTACTAGCTGACGCATCAGTAAGATCAACTGGGATCTTGAAAGCTCCCATCAGGCCTCAACGAGATCTTTGTTCGAAAAAGAGTAGTTTGAGTTTGCAGCTTAGTAATATAATCTAAGAGATTCTTGTCCCAAAGAAACCTAGTAGCTGGCTTCTGTGCGCTCGTGGAGCATTGTTTATCCTTCAGTAGGCTTGGACTCCAAGCCCGGGTACGACACTCCATATGAGGCCTAACAAACGTTTTGCACAACGGAATCAGTAATTCCGGCTCTTTGGATCAGATGGTTCTCACGAGGTAAAACGCCCGTCTCTTGTTTCGTTCGCCGCCAAAGCGCACTCCGCCGCGGGTTTAAAGTCACTCTGGATTGGAACCCCTAGGTCACTAGCTTCAGCAGCCTGTGTTAGAGTAATCGGACTACTTAAAACTGGAAACTGTTTTTCAGTGTATCTGTTGCCGCCTCCGATCAGATGCAGACATTTTTCTGGGTTAAGGGGTAGGTCCCATTTTGCTGACCAGTCGGGTAGTCTTACTGAGGCAGGTTAGATAACATTTAGATTTTGATTTCCGATAAACTTCGTATCCTCAGCGAACACATGATGCGAAGAGGATAAGGATATTGCCAAGCCATTTAGGCAAACTAGGGAGAGTAGGTGTCGCAGAAATGACCCCTGTGTCAATCCGCTGAGGACAGGGCACATGATGGTTACCCTGAACTTCCTGCTGCAGAATAAGTCCGCTATCCATCGAATGATAGCAGGTGCTAACCGGTAATGCTCTAGTTACGGTAACAACAATTGATAGCTAACCGAGTCAAATGCCAGTCAAATGTCCAGCAAACAGACATCCACGGGTTTGCCTCTACCCAGAATTTGTGTTACTTCATCCTGAAAACATAACAGGTTAGACGGACAGTACCCTTCTTACGAATCCGCGTTGACTCGAATCTAGCCACTTGGTTTCGGGTGGATGCTCGGCAATTTTTATTTTTGACAACTGCTTCGCACACTTTACGTAAAATGCAGATGAGACCCACTGATCGATAGTTACCAGTTGCCTCTTTGTTTCCACACTTTTCCAGAGCTCTAACAAGTGCCTCTCGCCAAATCCTGAACCGCTCCACCTTATTTGATAGGCAGATTAAGCGGGTTGGTCACCAGAACGGACAACACACTGGCTAGCGGGTGGACGATGGCTGCGTGAATACCATTTGGCTCCGGAGCTTTATGAGCATTCGACTGCAGGCGCAGTTTATTTTCTCATCAAGTGTGATGTCTTCGTCAGCCATTTCTTCGACCATTACTGAAGGTAAGTCCAGGGTATGGTCTTGCCGACACTTCTCTCTTTGAACGCTCGCGAAGTACTACATAAGGTGTTCAGCCTTTTAAGAGCACTAACCAGTACGTTGCCATCAGAGAGCTTGAGGCTACATATTTCCCTGCGCATAACTGTCTTAGCTTGGACGTATGCGTAATACAGCCATGGATTGGCTGTGGTGCCTCGACATGGTGATAATTCGTAGGCGGCCCAGGCTTTATTTTTTACTTCGACAGTGCAGTCCACTTCAAGAAGGTAGAATAAAAACCACTCATAAGTAGTTGCCTTTTTTAAAGTTCGCCAGGCTCTCTTTCTCCTTCCACCCGCCTTATCTAGGTTAGCTGTCCGCTAATGGGGTTTATCCTTTGTGCGGTGTCTGGACACTGAATCGTGTTTTTCCGTGAGGAGGCACAGATTTCGTTTACTCAGCTCCCAAGCCTCATCTACCATGCCTGAGTGATGACTTCAAACCAGAGACTTTGCATCTGGGATCAATCTGGCTATTGGCCTGGAAGGTGTTGACTGCCATCTGATGCAGTATTCAAAAGTGATAGCCACCTGGTCACTTTTCCCAAGAGGAACACCCATACTAAATGCGGTGACTTGTTTTTGTATCTGCTTACCACCAGGTTAGGCAGTGATGGGGCCCGAACTCGGTTGGGCCTTGAAGCATCATACCGGCGAACTACACAATCGTCGTGCCTAGTCTTGAGGCTTCGTCGCAACGGGGAGACATCATATCACCTCGATACTGTCGACCTTTATGTGTCACAAAAATATATTGAGGTCCATTGTCACCGAAGATCTGTCTCTCTTCCAGTTGCAGAACAATGACACAAAATGACTACCAGTGTCCCTAAATACATCAACCGTAGCCTAGGCTGCCTCAACCCAGAGAACTGTGTGCCCGTTTATTCCACCGTATTCCGCTCACTGCTAGAATTAAGTATTCATGCATGTTCATTTTGTCTTCGTAAGGATGTTCCATCGCCCAGTCAAGCTTAACGCAGCACTACAAAGCGAGTGCGGGACTTTTGATACATCAGTTATGAGAGCAAACTTCAGTGTGTGACTGGTTAACTTAGACTTTCGGCGGATGAAAAGAGAAATCGTCCTATCTCACAACACGTCAGCTGACTCCAGTCACACTTGCCCATCAATCATATTCAAAAGTTACCCTAGAAGTATAAGACGGTGTAGTTTCAGTCCTCAGTCTTAGCACTACTGCCTGTTTTGTTGGCGTCATCCGACTGCACTCCAATTGGTTCCCCTCTGGAGCAGTTTGCCAGAAGTCGTTTCAGCCGCAACTCTTGACACGTCCAAAATAAACCTATGATCAAGGCCTAAGTGTGCCGCATGTATTCACATTAAAAGCTTCTCCGTCCAGCTGACATAGGCTATGATCAACGTCAATAAGAAGAGCAACGGGAGAAGTTGGAATAAACTTGTGTCTTGACCGTTCAGGATAAGTCATGGTAATCCGCTTCAGCTCCGACCAAAAATGAGATAACATACTGGCAGCCGTCAGGGAAGTCTGCAGCCGGCGAAAACAAACCAACAGCCATTGGAATCATAAGCGTCCATGATACGAAGATAGAAGGGTTGCAGTTGAAGTGGTTGAATTGAGAATTAATGCTTTCGTCGGATAAAAAGATAGCACCGAAGTTGCTTATTACCTGTCAGACAAGCAAGCATTGACTTGCGTACACGTGAGAAGCTACATTCACGCATGGTCGGTGAGCAATAACCAAAACAATGCGCAAGCTGTCAATAATAGAGTGGGACGAGTTACCCATGTTTACACCATACCGCATGCAGAAACAACCACGTGATAACGTAGACCGTTTTTCATTAGAAATACTACCACGGAAGCAGGCTGAACATATAAATCAGACCTTACCAAATCAAGCCTTACCAACAAATGGGATGGCACAACTTTCATTAGGAATTACTGTGATGTTTCGTGTACAATACATTGTAACGACAACGTGGTCGAAAATTACAAGCTAATTATATCTCCGAAACCTCACAAAATTGAGTGTTTCGGCATAATGGATATATTATTCCACCACATGAATTCAGCTGGAAGCATTTTCAGTAAGTAAAATCGATTGGAAAAGCCAACGTGATGTTATTATGGAAAATAATGGCGAAACATTTTTCTCAACACAGGTGCGAATGTGAGCAACTTTTAGGCACGGTTGATTTTTCTCATCACAACAGAACCACTATACTCGATAAAATCTTCATATTTGTCCTGTAATATGCATTTTGGTATTTCATGAAAAATGAAAATATATCTTTTCGGGCCTAAATGGCCGTTTTCAACTTGTTTCCGCTTCAAATCACCATACCGGTGGTGGGCACTTGCGATGGGCACTCAGTCGCATTCTGCGCTAATTTGTTTAACCTACCCCAGCTGCAAAGTGTCTCGAGAACTGATTCTGGAATAGATTCAGCTGCTTGGTCTTGAATGTCTATCTAAAGGCTCGCGTCGTCTGCGTAAAGCAGAACGCTCAAAGACAACATTGATCCCATTCCAGTGATGCACAAGACGACGACGCACTGAATGTAACCGTCGTGGCGCCCCACAGTGAGCTATTCGAATTGCTAAGTGCCACTAGTTAGGAAGAAGATGTGTCTGACTAAGATACGCCCTCAACCACCGTAGCAGTTTCTTTCCGCTCCTGTACCGCTGCAGTTTGGAAGCATCATGCTGTGATCTACTCCACAGAAGGCTTCCAGGAGGTCCAGCGGAATAACCTTCACTCGATCTCCATAATCAGCTGCTTTAGTCCACTGCTAATGAACGATTACTACATTAATAACGCACAGTTATCTCAGCCTCAAACCGTGCCGTTGAGTGCGATTATTTCGTGTCTGTGGATGTGTTGCCCGATGGCGTTGTTTATCGCGATTTCTATTTCCTGTGAGCAGACACCTAGAAAGGAGACGAGTATGTAGTTGGAGGCCATGTTGCGTGCACCACCACTATGCAGTGGCAATACTTTACATCTCGCGGTCAGTAGGTATTTCACTGTCCTCGAAGGAGGCGGTCTTCAGCAACATCTTTTCAAACGCATCAGCAGCGACCTTCGCCGTCTTCTGTCCGTTATTGATCAGGATAGAATCTGTAAGTGGGTCTTCAATGCCTGGTTTCATCGGTGTTTTTAGGCAGTGGTTTATAAAACCATTTTGGGTTTTATCTTAACTGGGATACCGCAGAGGACTGCAATTCAAAATTTTTGGTACAAACGGCTCCAGTACACTTGTTTAGTACATTCTTATATTAAACGTAACCTTCCAAATTCTGGCTTAACTTGAGCCACATCCAAGCGTAAATCTTGTCACAAGTAAGTTTTCTCGTATATCTACAGATACCGAGGTACAACGCATTACTTTTATAGTTCCTTGATGGAACAAATAACTTGGCCGCCATGTCAATACTGGCATTGGTTCAGTGTCAGAACACTTCTACGGAGGGTGAGGATCGAAAATTCTGAATGGCAGTTAGAAATCGGTTTTTCACACTTTCGTTATCTTGTCTCGGGTAGCCGTGTAATCCTGGAGGGTCTGCTACCGTTCCAAAACATATCTGGATGAACCCGTACAAAATCACAGCATGGGCACTGCAGCCTACAGTTATTTTGGTGCTGCGGTCCCTTACCGAAGCAAGCTCATTAGGGAAGACTACGTCTAAACCGGACAATGTATAATCCTGGTGCAATCTGGTGTAGCCCAGTACATTTTCAGTTAACCCTAATTTGAAGGGGTTGCGGAGAAATAACGCTGCAGAACATTCCCAACCAGAGTGCACGTTCAGAACCTTCAGTTCAGTATCCGGGTGAGTAAAATCATCTATTACTGAAATATTGGCAGGTTGTCTTCCTACGGTGTTACTCGCAGGACGGCGGTATATACGGGCATAAGTAAGAGGATCATTAGAAAAAGGCAGATGCGTGCCCAAACAAACTCGAGATGGAATGGCGGGTCGTTTAATTCCACGAGGTACATATAACTAGATAGGCATACTGCTACTCCGCCACCCAGCTTATCCGCCCTATCCCCCCTGAAGCATTCATGTTCGGTAGGTTCACTTCCACTTCCCCTACATCTGACCGGAAGCGTCTCTGAAGGAAATAATATCAAATTCCTTTTCACTCTGAAGCAACCTCACCACGGGGGCTTATTCGCCAAGCTGGAAATACAAGTGTATTTACACCTTCAATCACAGTGGTTAACTACAAATGTCTGAAGTGTTACTGACAACTGTCTGGCTGATTTCTTGCGAGTCCGAAGTATATTACTTGTACTATATCGCTTCAAGGCATCATAATATATGTTGGTAGCACAGGGTTTTTGATTTCACAGCAAATTCGATTCGAGTTAGGTTTTTATCAGTCTACCCCCAAACACGCATCACGCTAAAATCACAGGACCTTGTGGAGTGATGGGTGCTGAGGTAGTCGATGGTGCCCGAGGAGGGATTCTTGGGTTGATGCGTTTTGCCGGATTTGTGGAAGTTGCGTAATGCTTTACGTGTCCAACTGCCAATAGCCTTCCTAGAATAATCCAGCCATCCAGCTGCTTTCTGAGTAGATCGGTTGATGTTGTCAGGTCAGTCGTCGCCAGTAGTACACTGTATGTGAGACAGACTCGGGAAGCAAAACCATGTCATCTTCATAGGGGGGCTGCCACCTGGTATAGAACTCTCATTCTTATGGTCCGTGAAACTTGCCTCTTCATGGATTTAGTGGGAAGTAGAAAGTGACAGCTTTTGGTGGCTCCGATTCCCCAGACCAGGAATCTCTGGGACAGAAGGGAGGCTAAACGTTGAAGCTGCTCTTCACTGCACCAATGGTACAAAATGGAGAAAAACTGCATGCATACCTCTATTGCACACTTCAGTTTATATGTGGATAAATATGTACGACCGCGTATGACTTATTTGACAGAGAAACTTACGCTAGTGTTTGTGCGCAGCACAGAATTCCGGGGCCCCGATCAAGAGCCTGAGTAGTTACCTCAGCGAATTTTGAACGCAGCCACTGTGGTAGCATTCGAGAAGTTCCGGCAGGGAGTTTCAAGCTTTACAGACTCGAACAGAGAAGAAGCCGTGTCTAGGCTCAAGTGTGCTGTACCAACCGTTTAGTTCCAAGGAGTGCATTCTGAGCGAACTAGTACACGCAAGATTGTTCAGGGATCTATATGGATTGTTCGGGATCCCCAGAGTCACGTACGGCACTGTTGGGTTGCTTTTGTCTACAGCATTTGAAGAAGACGTTGTTAAATTCACGAAGCCGCTCAAAGTAGGATTTCGCATCCAACACACAGACTGTTTTCGTCGCGCGAATTTGGATAGTTTCCAAAATAGGTTCGTCCTTCTGTAGCGGGGGGACCAAAGAAAGGTCTCTTGCTCGAACAGAGAAACACTGGGGCGGTTACAATGATTCTTGGGGTATGATTGCTCGAATTTTCTATAAAACGCCTCAGAAGGGCTGGTGAAGAGGACAAGCGATGGCCCCATGTTACTCATGCCACCACCATTCGGTGGTGGGGCAACAAAGAATCCGCGGAACAGTCACGGGAATAAACATCCCACCGATACGACAATGCAGTATGCCATGAGATAGTTCTGGCTACGCGAAGAAGTTGAGTTTTAGCGTATGTGGCAGTGCTGTGAAAGTCTGCCAGAAATTTAGAGGTTTCGTCATCTTAGCTCGTAAGCCTTTGCAGGCATTTAGCTGGTGCGCACCAAATTTGGCTTCCAGAGTTTTTGAAATAAATTCTTGCAGGCTGTTGGGGTCATCGACAGAGCTCTCGGTTAAGTACTGCCTGGAGACCTGTCGATGTTTCTTGACTAGTTCGGCGTACCTATTGAGAAGTCGCACTCAGAGGTGATGATCATCTAGTTCCTTAGACGTTATAAACCGAGCCCACGTTAAAGGCTTGACGTGAGTAATCTTCAACGTTTGAAATCGCGATTGCTTCTGCGGTTTTTGGCAGGTTGTGGAATAGAATAGTGTTGGATAATCTATGGCTTCGTGAGTGAGATTAGTTGAGTTGTCAAATGTTTTATCAACAGATAATAATGAGCTAAAATTTTCCCACGGGGCAACAGCTAAGTATACACTAAGCACAGCCACCTTAAACCCGCGGAAACTTTTGGGAACGTCCGTCTTGGAATTATGCCGAACAGGATGGATGAAGCCAACAGTAATTGCGGCGGTATTGCTCTGGCCGAGTAGAGCGCTCTTTACTAAATTTTTTATTATTAAGTGCTGATTACCGAAAATACGATTTGAAGTGGCGGAAACGTGGTCTTAACGCTGTTTTGTATAGTCACTTGCGTGGTCCCTTAAGCCTACAGCCTCAACTGCCCTCGAAACTACTGCAAGCTTCACATCGGTGGAGCCTGTTTTGGAAAATCATTGAAAGCAAATTTGAAAACAAGTTAAAGCCGGCCACTATTAGGATTTCGGTGTCTTAGGAAGGACGGGCAGCTGAGCCCCAGCAGGATTGTCTAGTCGCATTCAGAGCAACAACCGACAGACTGATGAATTACGCCATCCAACGACCTGAAAGACATGGATTGTACAACGGAGCACAAAAATGATTCTAGAATGGCAGTGAGCATTGAGTGAGACGAGTCACTGGCTGAGAGTGAGTTGCGGGCTGAGGGATTACATCGCGATTTCTGCCGACTGTACTATTGCTCCGAAAGAGAAGTGTATCTATCATACCAAGCTTGGGATCAAGATGGTTCGCCGAAAGCCATAGTTCCGTAATCCTCGTGATAAACAAGTCGTAAGCAGGGTAAAAGGCACAGGGTTGTGTTATTTTGTTGTTCAGCTTTTTTTGCATAGCATGGGCACGTTTGAAGTGACCATTCTGAGCGCAAGCTGCTGGAATCGGCTGTGGGTTACAATTACTGGGGAACACTGGCCACGTTAGCCGGGTTACGGCGGGCCCTGAAAGAGCCGGCTGCGATACGTTATTTGGAGACCGCAGGTTCATTACAAGACCAGCCATGCAAGCAGCTGGTCCCAAGTAATCAGCTCATAACTCCCTACGTTCGTCTTTGAAATGATCGGGATGGACGTCTGTGTCCTCCTGGATTTAAAGACGTCCGTGGCAAAGAACTTGAAGAACGTACACAGATTTTTATAGAGCAGTCGGTCGATTCCAAGAGCCGCGGTAAGGAATCATTTGGAGCCAAACTAGAAGGCGGAATGTCCAGCGTGTTCTATAAAAGCAAATTGACTATTTTTAAGGCGGATGATAGGAATTTCCGTGGGTTATAATGGTGCTCGGTTTTGTCTTCACACCTATCTGACACATTCCTGATAATTGAGCTGTCAGAACGATCATCAGCGATCCCGTTGTTAGGTCCCACTGTTGTCGCTCAATACAGGGTATATCGGGATAGATTTGAGCATCACAGGAGGAGAGCATTTTGCAGGATGTTAAGGGAACCTCCTCAATTTGTGGAGCACTCGCGAGGGATGAAACTTTGATTTGCTTGCTTGTGCTGAACTGTTTCTTTGTCAGACGGGTAACGGAGGTGAGACATCGAAGTGTTATGTGCATCTTAACACAGACATCAAGCCGTACTTAGCGATCATGTTCGTCGCTCAGCTGGAGAGACGAACGGAGGTACTCCGAAAGGTTCTGTATCATCATAGAAAGTGTTTAGTGTTGGCGGCAGACATTCCAACACCGAATGAACGGAACGGCGATTCGACACCAGCTACAACTGGCGCATACGTTCATTTAGAAGCGCATGCTTCGCATTCATACAAGGTTTTCCCGCATTAAGTAGAGTGATCCTCACCGATGCTGAACGTAACACAATGCAGCGCTTTGCTTTGGTACTCCGGGCCACAAGTTGTGACAATCGAAGTGTTGACAGCGCCTACTTAACCAGCAAATAACTCCTCTCTTGAGGAATGACAAACACTGCAGTCCAGTTTGGTCGCCGCAAGCGAATGGTGAGGCTATGGAGAGAAACCGATGCGGCGGTATAATGCTGGGTACCACAACCTGAATAATAATAGTAACCACATTCCTAACGTA
>LUCH01010115.1:0-10923 GCA_013368495.1 Paragonimus heterotremus
AAGTTCAGCTTCTAATTTAGATACTTTACCAAATAACTCCGCAAATTCATTGTCTAAGGGGATAGAACAGTTCTTAGTTAGAGGGGTATTGGTGGGAACCACCACCTGTACGGCCGTATCTTCAACGTTGATACGTTGTTTCCATAAGATATTGGACGATCGGTGAAATTCACGCTTGCAACTGCTCAGCTTACATTCTTACATCGTGACGGTTGCTTTGAAGTGACTCCCTGCTTCATGCGTTGCTTCGGAACTCATGCACCACGTCTTCAAGTCCATGTGCGGCCTTTATCGTCGTGTCCAAACCGTTTGATTCTATATCACAGGATTCGATTATCAGATCGGCCGGAGCCTTCGGTGCTCCTCCACCTCTGACGCACTACGTTGCCGACTCACACAGGACGGCTTCTGCCACGTTCAATGGCACCGTTCTCCGGTCCCAGCGTGGTGTTCGCCAGTGAGACCCACTGTCCCCGCCACTATTCATCGTGGCAACGGACGAGGTGTTAACACCATCTCGACCGGAGCTTGGCTACTATTTCCACGACACACTGGTTAGCGGTTTCGCCCACGCCGACCATCTAATCCCTCTGGCTGTGGATCCTACGCGTCTCTCAGAGAAGCTTGCAGCCACTGCCAGTGCCATGAAACAACCCGGACTGAAGATCAACATGCATAAGACTAATCGCATGGTCATCCACGGTGACCATAAACACAATGTAACTGTCACCTCTGATGAGTCTATCCACTTCGGCACGGTCATCATATACGCACTGGGCGCCTTTGACACGGTGACCCATCTAGGTATCCTGTTCACCTGCAAAGGTAAAGCATTCACAAATCACCGTCTGCAACTTCGTACGATGCTGGATGAAGCCAACAAAGCGCCCTTGAAGCCACACCAACGTCTTGAACCCCTGAGACAACATCTAATTTCGAAGATGAATCACTCATTAGGACTGAGACGAGTCCACCGCAACACACTCAAAGCTATGGACTTCACGATTCGCCAGTTTGTTCGGCAATGGCTCCGCCTTCCTAAAGACGCCATTCGGCTACATCCACACCTCAAGTCGTTTGGGCGGTTTGGGCATCCCGAGTTTGTCTACCACTATTCCCATCTCGCGCAAATCTCGAGTGGAGAGACTTCTCTGCAGTCAATGTCCGGTTCTGTGGAATGTGATCAAAGATAATTTGTTTGGCCCTATCTTGGGGGAAGTGAACATCCCAGTACGCGTTCAGGGTGTAGTGGTGACGAACAAGAGGGAAGCCCATGCGATGTGGGTGGATAAACTTTACCATTCGCTTGATGTCCCTGGCCTTCAAGACGTGTCACGCTCTCCACTTTCTAATCGTTGGCTGCTTAATCCAGGTCGCGTCTTCCCGAGAGGCTGTTGTCTGTTGCAGACTACCGTTCGAAATTCAAGAGGTGGCCGAAGTGACCACTAAGTTCTCTGTCGTGTCAACTGCGGTTAACAGGAAAGCCTTGGTCATATTCTACAATCATGCTGGATCACTTATGACGCGAGTTGTGCCCGACACAACCGTGTGGCCGAAGACCTGGCGAAACGACGGCTCAAATTGGGCTTTACAGCCTTCGAGGAGCTGCGAGTATCAACGGCTAGCTCGCTCATCAAACCCGATGTGATCGTGGTTCGTGATGGCGCTGCTGTGGTGCTTGACGTCAGTATAGTGGATGATTACCGAAGCCAATTTGCTTGGACAGACATGACTGTGATGTACGGGAACTACTCTCATAATGTCGCCATTCAATCGGTCCTCGATACTTTGGGCTGTGATGTGAACTCTGTATCTAATTCAACTGTGATAATCTCTTTTGGCGGCATTATATTTCCCTCTTCAAGTAACGGTATTCTTCATCTGGGGCTGCCCTCCTACGCAGTCACGGATTTATGTCTACTGACCGTTCTAGGTCCCCTAAAGCTTGCGAAACATTTATGCGGGGAACCTGGCGTTAACTGTTGCCACCTCTCTGATAGTTGTCTCACTATGGAGGGCATTTTCCTGTCCCGGTGCGTGAGCATTGACTGTGACAGCACTTCTGTGCCCTGAAGAGCTTTTGATTCTGTGAGTCTGACCGTCCATCTATTTTCTTTTTATTATATTTTGCGTATTTTTTAAAATTCTAAACCCGTTTGTTATATAGGGCGCAAATATCCTCATTTGATGACTGGCACGTTGACGCTTGCAATTCTTGTGAGACGACTTGTCAACAGTTCGGTGTTGCTAACACCACAGCGTCTCACATTTGACGGACAGCCTGTTTTCACGTTCACATTTTTACATATCTTTTGATCATTTTTGGTGTCACCGTTTACTCTTCCTTTGAAGGAAGATGTATATGTTACTTTTCAAAATAAACGATATGGTTTATTTAATGAAGACGATAATAAAACGTGAGGCCAGTTTTCGATACCGATTAAACAAGGTTCAGAAATCTAGATAGTACGGCAAGCGACCTTAAGAAAATCAACAACCATCTCTCTAGCACCGAGGTTCCTTTCTGCGAAAACGGTTCAGTGCGCGGCGCACGAAGTGCTTTTTCCAAGTACGAATCTACCAGTCGCGAAATTTAAAGAGACCGTTAACCGGAGAGGCCGAAGATTTATTACACGAAATATACGGAGGGTCGCTTGCAGAGCTAGAAACGGCACGGACACATGAATCGGATAGGGAGGCTGAACACAGGCTGTCTACAAACGGTTAAACCGGAAGTGTGACACACGTGTGCGTTAGGCTTCGCGCCACATTTACACGGCGAGCAGGCAAACAACCGGGCAGCACACGTCATGCGAACGATCTTAACCACCTAGCAATCATCATGTCATATGAAATGTAGATCCTTACGTAATCATCAACTCCATAAAACAAACTGACGTCTAAATTTCGGACGGAGTTCTGATCGTCACGTAATAACCAGTCTGGAATTAGCTTATAGTTACCCAATTATCGCAGAATACCATAAAAATTATTTGCCAATGTTATATACTTTATTGGAAAAACACAAAAATATTCATAGCGCGTAAAGTTTTTGTCAAAAAATATAACGTTTACATTAATCATCATATTACATGTGACTACTTCACACTTTCCCATTTAACTCATGAAATTGCGCTCTCTTTCTCATTCCCACGGGCATCCATAATGCAAAGGAAATTTTCGCGATGAATGGGAACCCACAACTTTATATTGGCCGAGCGATTAGTGAGAATTGCAACTTTTCGACGCTTTCCAGCTGTCATCGCGGTCCCGCGCTGAAGTCTGCTCAACTCTTCGCCGGATTTTGGAATTTCCCGTCCTCCCTCGTCCAAACTGAATAATTTCAACATTTTCCCGCTCGAAGTTTCGTCAAATAACGGCGAAATCCTTCGAAGATACATTTGCACGTATTCGAGAGTCGGTATCCTTTCATACAAAAATTTCTGAAAATTCAATGGTATTAAAGTTTTACCAAGTTTAAGTAAAACAGTACAAATAATGTTGTCTAAAAATATATAAAACATGGCACATTTCACTGTCTGGCAAAATAGTGTCTGCACTTAGCCCAGTGACACGTGCCCTGAATGTACCTTATAAGGTACGTTCAGACATGCACAGAGGCTCACCTGCTTAGCAACCCAAATGTGTGGACAGATACGTAGAAAAAATACAGAAAAACGTCCATAAACACATAACATGTATATACCTATCAATATGGCATTACATACGGACATATGATACTTGATTATATCTGAGTCCATGGCTTGATATATATACATATATATACAAATATACAAATGTAATTAACATTATACAGATCGATGCATTTATTCCCCCTCTTTCTATGTGAACATATGCACTTCTATACAGCGGAGAATTCATGATTATCTGCAGTTGATCGGAAAGCGCACTATAGCATTAATTAATTTGGCAACGGATTTATCCATCAACCAATCAGAAAATTCGGCCATTCAAATTATTTTTTCCCCGGTATGAAAGGATACCGCTTCCTCACGTATTCTCAATGGTGACCTTGAAATATTTGGAACGTCGTCTTTACTTAACCTTGTAAAAGATAAATTAGCTTAACATCTCATTTTTTGGACTAAAACTGCGGAACAGATGAACTATCTTTTTTCTTACGTGTAAATCAAACATTGTAAACTGTGACTATTTTTCCTCTAATTACGTTTTCAGTTGTCACCAGGTTTCATGTTTGTATTGTTATATATCCATGTGTTGCTTTGTACTGCATGTAAGTATCTGTCATGATCGCGCACCCCCGAGCGTACTTCTCACCAATGCGGTCAGAAATATATAGTATTATCATTATTATTATTATAGCCTCAGTACAATATGCAACTGAATTTGCCTTGTAGCTTGATATGCGGCCTACGAGCGCGTAAAACGGACAACGAAATAACGGTTGGTGGAAGGGTAGATAACGGAACGACGTCCGACGGTTCTGAACGACGGACTACGAAATATGCAAGAACAATAGGAATTTTCCCGGTCAACCCAACCACTTGGGGCTAACGAGCGAACATAGAGAAGACTGGCCTCTGGACAGAGCTACTTTATTTCACTCAATCCTAAGACGAGACGGTCACAAGCTAAACCACATTTAAAGGTTTTGTGACCAATGAGAAAACAAGGACAGAAGTGAGCCAGACATAGATCCAGACAGTACCTTGACGTCCCAATTAAAAGGACGTGCGTGTGTGCGAGGCGCCAGACCTTGGCATAAAGGTTGAGAACGCACGTGATGGGTGAAGTAGCAAATGACCGTGCCGACTATGAAGGTCACTACAGTCAGTAGTGAGTTAGGCCACTGCGATGGCAAACAAAACGGTATTTTCGAGGAATTGAGTTAATCCACGACCGTTTGGATCTATTTTACACATCATACCGCAGGCAGGCCAGTGAAATCTGCAGGTCGGTGCAACGGAGCCATGAAAACGTACCGCCTTCTTTTTCCCTTCACTACTTACCGTGCTTCATCTCGTTTTTGAAAATGTCGGCGGTATTCTGTTGCATTCTGTTCGGGCTTTACACACTGCTTTCCCACTGTACTCTTGAACCCTCTTCGTGCAGCTATTACACACCGGCTTTTCGCGTTTTACAGGAGCCGCAATGTTACATAAAATAACAATGCGAACGGACCTTAGCTTAAGGCACAGTGTGACATACGGATGACTTACAAAATCAGTAACCATAATAGCGCCAATGATACGGGAGATTCGCCGCGTTATTATCGTAACAGGCAAGCCAGATGTTTTGGCTACGTGTACCCGTTAAACTCGTAAACCAACTTCCAGCAACGTGAAGACACCGGGGGACAGCGTTCTCTGAAGTAAGCGTTCCAACGATAGTCATGTGAAAAAAGACAGTAGAAACGGGCGTGAGACAAAGGCCCAGTAAGACATGCACACGACTTACACAACCGAGAACAAACGTGGCGCCAACAGCACGGCAACACAATGCGTAACATTATCCGCTCCCTTGTGCGAACTGACCTTGAGCTTAAATCACTGAGAGGCGCTAATCCACGGGCCACTTCCTTTGTGGGGGAGGGGAAAGCTCAGAACTCCGTTCAAAATATTGATAAAAATATAGAAAAACCCATCCTTGTGGATTGGAGGTTGAAATTTGCAATATCGCTGCCACGTTTTTGAAACACCTGGGACGACTTGGGGGCGCCAAAAACATTTGTAAAGGGTGTGGGAGCTATAAAAAGTGCCGTGTTACGATTTACTGTCCAAGTGAGCTACACACAGACCGGCACACTTGGGTTTTTCCTTCCAGCTGAGGTGTTTACTTTTCCTGAGCCATTTTCTTCAACCGACACTACCAGCAGTTGAATGTTAGGGAAATTTCCTGCATGGGTCCAGGAAACGGTACTCAGGTAGTCGGCCTGAAAGTTGGCGGTTGCAGTAATAACGAGTGTCACCTGGAGGTCGGTGCCGAGAGCATACAATGTAATGTGTGTGCGAAGTGGTTCCAACGTCGGTGTAGCAAGCTCTCGAAATGGGCTTATGACTCGTATGTGGTTTATGAGAAGCTGCTTTGGGTTTGCGTGTCATACGTAGGTAAACTGCACGATTGTGGTTCCGTTGGTGACACTGGAGTAAACCAGGAGGAGGACGCTGGTGGCAGCACACCGCCTGTTATACACAACGAGGTAGATGATAGCATAAGGGAAGTGAGTGATAATGAACCGAATGTTTCTAATACTGAGGGGAAACGTGACAACGTGGTGAACGGCTCTGATGGAGTCCGGGGCGAGACAAAGTGAAAGGCGGTTAGAAAGCATCACCACTCGCAGGGTTTAGTCAGTAAGTTATAATATAAAACTGCTGAACTAAATGTTCCCGCCATTAGCACGGTGAGTTGTAGAGAAGTGACCGTCGTAAGAGGGGACATAGGCAATGAGCGGAGTGGGAAGGAAGACAAAATCGTGAGTAACCGGAAATCGGTCAAATATCATGTAGAGAGAGGAAGAAAAGAATATAAGAAACTGGAGAGGCTGTTCGAAGATATTTGTTTCAAGATGAAAGCCCAAGAGGAAAGGGTTACCGAGGTCCATAACCAAGGTGAGCTTTTAGTCAAAGCTGTGTTGGGGCTGGAAACTAAAGGGAACTTAGCCCTTGGTAGAAATAGGAATGTCTTCATCAGAGGCGTCCCCGAGCCCATTATAAAAGAGGGTAAAGCTAGAGAAGGAGCTATGAGATTTAGCCTGGTGAACCTCCTAAGGCAGGTAGCTATTCCGGAGCATGTAGCTGTTAAACGAGTAATGAGATTGGGTAAGTGACAGAGTAATACATACAGTCCTGGGCCTATGTTAGCTCAGTTCGCCAACCCCAGGCACCGAGATAGATTCCTGGCGGCAGCAGGACAGATATGCACGGTCACACGAGGTCGAGTTACGGTAATACTGGTCGTCTCGGATGGGTGGAAGAATATTAGCCGCCCCAGTGGTAGTAGATCACTAATTGCGCCGCAACAGTGCATTAAAGATTTGGTGCCACGGGTACGGTTAACACGCTCACTCGTGGGACAGGAGAATGGGGAGACAGACGGAAAATTTACCCCCATTGTAAAAGCAACTCAACGTAAAGAGCATGGGTCGTTTGGTCTGAAGCTGGGAATGACCGGACAACCTCCCGCAAAGACGGGGGGAATGCTCAAATGTAAATCCTGAGCCTTGCGCCGCACCTCAAGTCAGGGAGGTTGAAACAAGGGGTGGTTGTGAAGTCCCTGAGAAGTCCCTGAAAGTACTGTATACTAATGCTGGTAGTCTGGAGAACAGATGAAGTGAGCTCCCAGGGGAACTAGGAGGGGAGGATGTTGTTGCAGTTACCGAGACCTGGTTACGGGAGGATATGCCGGTCGATAATATATGCCCACCAAGATATGTAATCCACAGGGTAGATAGACAAGATGGAAGAATGGGTGGGGTTGTTCTATTGTTGATAGCGCAGCATCAAGTGGAGGGGTTTAATGTGGGAAATATTCAGCTTTTAAGCTGTTCCTTGGCAGACGTTGCTGCTCTTGTGCCTTTACAGAAGTCCCTCTTCCACTCGACAGGAGGATGGGCAACTACTCAGTGTTCTTAGGAGACAAACGAGCTCGTCACAGCGGCTCCTCATTGTAGGAGGTTTCAACGCTCCAGAAGTGGACTGGAGACTGATGCTTGCTGCCAGTGGTACATTTGGTGAGGCATTGTTGGACCTTCTAAACGAGAGGGCATTACTTCGACATGTCAATGAGGTCATTAGGTGGAGGGAAGGTCAAACTGCTACAGTTTTAGATCTTGTTATAACAAAAAATCCCAACGACGTATCAGACTTGAAGGTCGGAACACCCTTGGGCAAGAGTGATCATGGAATCATACGCCTGAAGTTCGGTTGTGTCCATGCTCTCCCCCCTGTCAAATATCGTAGATCCTTTAAAAGCATGAATATTCAACAACTAAGGTCGGATACGAAAAAGTTAAATTGGATAGATTGTCATGGCACCAATGATGTCAACAAAGCTTGGACCACAATTAATGATAATCTTATGCTACAAACTGACACGCATGCCTCACTAAGACGCAGCAGACAAAAAGGCAAACCCTTATAGTGAAATAGTAGGGTCGAAAAGGCACTGAGACTCAAAAAGGAGGCATGGGTTGTATACAAACAGTCTAGAGGGTACATCAGGTTTTGTCGGTATAAGGCGGCTAGAGAAAGATATACTGAAGTACGAAAGAAATGTAGGAGAAGGTTTGAAATGAATCTGGCAGAGAACCATAACAGAAACCCTAAAGCTTTCTTTAGCTATGTCCGGGCTGAAGGGGCCATTAGGAGATGACTGAGTAGCACTGTTGATACTGACGGCAATATTATGGAATCACCACTGAAAAAGCAGAGGTTTTCCGCCGGTTTTTTGGGGCAGTACACATACCGGACTCTGGATCAACTACAGTGGAACTCAGCACGGGGACTGCAAAAGGGCCAATGATGGAGGAATTTGAAATAAGATAGGAGGGGGTTAGGGATAGGTTGGATAAACTAGATTGGAATAAGGTGGTGGGGCCAGACTGTATCCATGCAAGGCTACTAAGACCTCTCAGTGATGTTTTACAGGAACCTCTCACCATATTGTTCAATCTTACCCTACAGATGGCCATCATCCCAGATGACTGGAGGAAGGTAGGGGTTATACCCATCCATAAGGGGGGTAAGAAACACGAGTTGGGCAACTATCGACCGGTAAGTGTCACATCATTTGTCCTGAAACTTCTGGAAAGAACTACTAAAGGTAGGACTGTGAGACACCTCACTGAAGATAGGCTTCTCTCTGCAGGCCAAGATGGATTTGTGAGGCATGAGTCTTGTCTCACCAACCTGATTTGCTTCCTCGACGAGACCACAGAGAGGCTGGATAGAGGAGAGGAAGTTGGGGTTTACTATGTGGACTTCAGGAAGGCATTCGATTCCGTAAACCACCGATTGCTTGTCCTCAAATTGTGGACCTTTGGTCTTCATTCAAGACTGGTATGATGGATACGGGACTTCTTGAGGAGTCGCACCTTCCATGTAGAGGTGGCAATGAAAAGGTTCACAGAAGGTGCAGTAGTTAGTGGGGTGCCTCAAGGGTCAGTGTTTGGACCACCACTATTTTTAATGTTCATCAATGATCTCACCAAAAACCTAAAGTGTCTCTGCTACATCTTCGCTGATGATGTGAAGGTTGTAGGAAATCCTGACAACACGAGCATGCAGGAGGACTTGAATACTGTTCAGAAGTGGACAGATGGATGACACCTACCGTTGAATGTAGACAAGTGTAACCAGCTGCTTTCCGGGGAACAGCCGGGGTCAGTCAGCTATCTTGGCTAAGAGGGGGAGGAGAAGGAGCTGAGGAGGGTAGAAACAACTAAGGACCTGGGAGTGATCATAGAGGGGAACTTTAAAGTTTCCAAACAGTGTATAGAGGCGGTGCGAAAGGTAATAGAGCGTTGTATATGTTGAGGAAGACGTTCGCGTCAGTGAGCTCAGAGGTGTTGTTGCCGCTCTATAAAGTTTATGTCAGGCCACATCTGGAATACTGTGTGCAGGCTTGGAGCCCACATATGGTGAAAGACATGAAGTTACTTGAGAAGGTTCAGAGAAGCTTTACAAGGTTGCCCAAGGAAATGCGAGATATCTCATAAGAAGACAGACTAAGAAAACTTGATCTGTTTTCTCCTGCGCGAAGGAGGGTTAGAGGAGACTTGATAGAAACCTTCGAGATTCTTAAGGGAATAACTGGAGTTGAGACAAAATCTCTATTCAGCCTGCATACAAACTTACAACTCCGGGGCCACAGTCTCGAGTTGGAGAAGAAGAGGGTTGCTACATCGATTAAGGCTAAGTTCTTCATATGCTGAATCACCAAATTTTGGAACATGCTCCCACAGGGT
This sequence comes from Paragonimus heterotremus, assembly GCA_013368495.1. NCBI lineage: Eukaryota > Metazoa > Platyhelminthes > Trematoda > Plagiorchiida > Troglotrematidae > Paragonimus > Paragonimus heterotremus. Next base: position 9,950 of record LUCH01010115.1, read on the forward strand.
GTAGTATCCACTGATAGCGTGACAGAGTTCAAAAGAAAACTAGATGAGTACTGGCCATCTTTCTTCCCGGACCTGTTATGGGGGTTTAGTTTGGATGAGTTTCCAAAGTACTTTCCTTGTCATAGATTTAGGTTAGTCAACTTTTCATCTCTATTTGCTATTATTGTTATCTCTTCTGGATCTTATTCATTGCTTTCATTTTATTTATAGAGTTAGTCCTAGCATCTGAAAGCATAGGTTATAGGAATCAAACCCACATTGGTCTTACACTTCACTCTAGTTTCACTTCATTTCAATGGGAAGATAAACTTGTGTTTATCGTTGGTAGCTGTGAACTTGTGTTTTGATGGCACTGATAGCTTGAACTCCTGAGCTTTTATCTGGTAGACCTCATACCAACTCATGGGAGTGGAAAATCTCTTCTCATTATCGTCGCAGCACTGGGCGCCCTCAGAAGCTCACTGGTGCAAGAAAATGGACAATTTCTGACTAAAGCCGCTCCGTCCTGGAAACTGAGCTGAACTGAACTAACTTGAGTCCACTTCTTGTTGGTTTCCCTTGGGTGAATAAAACAAAGTTTTGAAATGGTAGAATCGGGTGACTCCAAGAAATGAACCGGCGCACAAAGGGAGATACGTGGTGTTGATTTGGAATCCGCGGTGATTCCCGTCCAACTGGCGCGTTCAGAAGGTTACCTGTCTGACGCCGCGGACATTGGCTGAAAAGTATCCGTAGATAGAAGTTCCTGGGAGAATGGCGGTTTAAAGTTATCTGGGTCATCATAATGTTCGGACAGGTTGCAGCTGAAAATGGTACAAAGCGGTCGCGGTGGAGGTTTTCGTTTTCATATGCCTACCAACAGTGCGTACATTTTTGCTGAGTTCATTAAGACGGCAAGAAGACATACATTGCGAGATGCAAGCATTTCGTTTATTCTCATCAGTCAATCACATAAAACGTTCGGTTATATAGGT
>LUCH01010121.1:0-10878 GCA_013368495.1 Paragonimus heterotremus
AATGTTCAGCCCACCTATCAAGTCGGCGCGACTGACTGGTGATATGTGAACCATCTTTTTTACATATGGTTTCACTTACACCGACTTGACGACCAGTACAGCCACGGAACCACAGTACAGTTGTGCCCAGACTGTTGTTACAAAAGCCAGAACGTTGTTTTACGTGTCCGTCCTGCAAAGATAAAAGAAAAAACGTGCTTTTTATTGGCTAGTGTGCAGCAACCTTTGTTTTTAGCAACCCGAAGCATTTTTGCATCAGTATTTCTTCGCGCAGTTCAGCTGTTAGTTGTGTGTTATCAGCATCAAACGTGAACTATCAGTTCCGCTACGTCGGTACTTTTTCTTAATTTCATTAAGCTATACAATTTCCAGTGCCGATACAATTCACCTTAATAAGTTAGTGGTGAGAATTCATATAAGTGTGCATTAAGATGTTCATTTAACTGTTTGAGCTGTTCGTTTTGTAACGGATCCACTAACACGGACTACAGCAGTTCGATGAACGTCGTTCGCTTCGTTACATCTCCACGTTTCTTGTTATGTGAACTAATGATTCGGCGCAATAAAATGTAGATAGTCATTGTGGACCACAATTGCCCCAGATTGCGGCTGGAGACGCCAGGAGAGTGGGCAGCTATTCGGATAAAGAGGTTTGTGCGGTTTCATTGTTCGCATAGTAGAATAAAAATAATGAAGCGGTGCGAGTCACAATACTACCTGATCAAACTCATAGCCGTTATGAATGAAGCGGAGCAGCGACATTGGAAAAGAGGTTGTCTTATTCCAAGTTGCAGATCGACTGTAGGCATTTTGGTGCTGATTGTTTGACAACCAGGCAACCGCACCGGTAAGTGATGCATTGAATTAGATAATGACAATTGTATTCGCTGGTTATTATGATAACCCCCGTTTGTTTATGTAACCAAACATCATCGAGCTCGTATGACACATAATAAACGTCTAATAGTATGAATTCGAAAACTTGACTTACCCTGTCACTACCGGTTCATAACACAAGCGGTTTAGTAGTCAAGGTCTTGGCTTGTGGCATGGAGATTACCAACTTGAATGTCATTTCAACTATAAAGTCTGATCTCTGTGGAATGTTTAAGAGTGGACAATGAAGGCGTAAACATCATTCAACTTGACTGCATTCCTGACGTCCCTCTAATTCAACCTGATCGGCAAAGCATGGTACTTAAACCGGCCGCCCGTAATAATAATAATTTTCGGTTCCCTATATGCACTCAGGTATTTTCTATACACATCCATACAGGATCTGTCACGCGAACTAATTGTGCCCTGCATCTTAAATGTTCGTTGACGTCTGCATATTTTTTTCTAGTCAACCGGACAGTTATTCGCCTGGTGATCATTCGAATACGTGCGCTTTACGGGCGTTTGCCCTCAGTTAACACGTGGTGTTTCAAGTGAACTATTGGCCAATCAAAGTGAAGGCCGTGACTGGTCATCTACCTAATGCTTGAGACTAGACTCAATAAATCACTTTTCTACACTGGCTTTTGATATATGAAGCATTCTGCGCACACAGTTCGAAAAGTTTTCAATTCTTTACTTTTCGGAAAGTTACTTGTCTCTTCACGACCGTCTATTTCAGACGTAAGGCTGGAGATGCAGTCCAATCAGGCGGTAGCACTGATCGAACCATTATTAACAGGCGCCCCGGGAACAAAACTCTTCACAATGAAAGCAAAATAAGTCATTCTTCAACAAAATCAAAAAAGCCGCGGTTAGATTTCAATAAGGTGAGCATTTTTTTAAACGAACGTACTGTGTTCAGGTTCATTCGTACTGGTGATTGCTTGGGGTTGGATAAAACAGTTCACTTACTAGACTTTCCTTAAAAGGAAGTATTTCATTTATCCTTGATCTACAAGGCAACGGACTATTGTTTTGTCTCCTTATGAGGTTGTCTGCCAGGTGGTATTCCTCGTTGAAAATGTACTACTGTTGCTAATTTGACCGCTTACCTAGCACACGGATAAAGGTTTTGTGCGGAATACCACTCGCATCAATTGATTGTGGGCTGTGGCCTTCGCGACCCACGTAATCGGTGGCTAGAGACGTTGGGTGAGATGGCGGTTTTTCGGACTCAGCGGTGTGAATGTTGTTATTTGTCCGAGTTATCTGTGAAGTGAGTGCACTCACTGACACAGGACAGTGAAAGCCTTGCTGATGACGTCTTAGTTTCACACATAGCTCGGTTGTTTGTTTGCAGAGTGTACGCACCTTGACATTGAATACAGACGTAGCTATTTCTGGTAGTTTGGTTTCCCCTTCCCTCTGTTTTCTTCCTTTTTCTGGCCAGGGCTTGCTTTTTTCTTCATGATGATATGGCAGTTAAGCGTCAGTGAAAAACCACTGCTGTCTGTGATAATGATGACATGCAGTTGTTGCTTTGTTAGCCAACATTCGCCAAATTGTAACCACAACCGTAATGCTCAGTGCAGATATTCTCCGATATTACAGCGTATCGTAACGAAGGTTTAGTATTGTTTCCCATATTTTCCCACGTTACCAAGTTTAGTGGCGACTGGAACGAAAATGCCTTAAATTAAATGAGCATGGATCTACAGTAGATTAACATTTTTGCACCCCTCCACCGTTTCCTAGACCCCCATCCATAGCACACCTGCGCGCCCATTTGCCATACCCAATACAGGTCCTGCCAACTCCAATCGCGTAAGTTTCCACAAGTGTTTGTCATGCGGACTTGCTTTCGGCTATTTTCACGTTGATTTTCTCATATATATGCAAATCTGGTGAATACTGTTACCCTTTTGACACTACCCTGCACCATCGAATGCACGTTTCCTTGCTGGTGCGTTAAGATAACCCGGTTGGTTATCTTCCATTTCCCAAAATAATGATGTTATATGTGTGTAGTGTGTATCTGGTCTTATTCCTTCGGGTTTACACCGGATACGTGGTGTGTGAGTGGAACCGCGAGTGGTGCAGCGCAAGCCATTTGGGGGTGATGGTTTAAAGCGCAGACGTCCTTTGGTTCCGGTCACTGTGACAGGCTAATCCATCTCGGATGCCGCCAACCAGTGTGTGTCTGCGAACACAATACGACTCTTAACTTCTGATCCCTTACGGGTTGAAAACCCCGTCTTCAGTTGATACTCACTAGTGATCCATGACGCTTTCCGTATCCACATACAGATGTGGGGGTTCAACGTGTCTAATGTGGGGTGAACAATCGAAGAGCATTGATTTCAAAACTGAGTTTATCACCCGATCATTCAAAATGTACTGCACATGCACTGAAATCAGAGCAGTGATGACTGGACACATCCAATGTAAGATATCCACTACAGGGTATTTATGTCCATTTCATTACGATGGCCGAACTTGACTTGATTATATCAGTTTCTCGGCGTCAAGCTGAAAGTCAACTTTAAGGAATTGTTCGTTCCGTATTGGGACGTTTTTCGTATCTGCTTTCCTTCCCTTCCATCCAATTTCACATTATTGTTCTCAGAGGGTATTAACCACTTTGAGAAAAATCGATACGGATTTCGAACCAGAACTCAGACATCGAACTGATACGAAATATGAATCACCAACATACTCTTTTGAACGCGAAAGTTGGTCTTAATATTTCTTGCTGCTAAGGTTCTAGTTTTATACACTGCGAAACGCCTGTTGTGTCATACCAGATCGCATGCACATTGCATCTTGACTGAAATAGTGTTATTCGTCTAACGAGTTGTGAAAACACTGATCAACATTTATTAATCACCTGTCTTTGTTCTGGCGATCGAGGGCGATTTTCTGTTTTAACTGTGTTCAAGAAACCTTGTGTTATTCACAGATTTTCGGTTTAGTTGTGGCAACTTCGTCGCAGGTCGCTTACGAGGACAAATTACCGCCGTCTGAATGTTCGCTCTTGATGAAACTTGTGCAATCATCCGCATTCATTTCGTTTCATTTTCAGAAACCTGGTGGAATGACCTCTACACCGAGACATTCGCGCGAATTCCTACTTTAACTAGCCCATTCCTCTGTGCTTCAGTATTTTGTATTGCCTGTTTGCATTTTCTTTTATGTCCAGTATTTTCCAATCTACTTGTTATTACCGTGCTTCATTGTTTGTCGGAATAAACACACCCGAGCGAGGATTGGCTCACTGATTACGTTTGCCGATCCAATGTAAATAAAGAATTCTAATTGTCCTCTTTTTGGTTGTTCAACGGTTCGATTATTCATCAGAGGTCTACCGGACGTGGAGCTGAGTTAGTGATGGATTCCGTTAGACCTGTGTTAGGAACATTTCTCGATTGTGCTATCTAACGAATCGCGTAGGAGTTAGATTCTCTCATGCTGCTGGAACATTATGACAGGGTAATTTTTTTTTACCTAAAAGCTATCTTGCAGTTGTCATCTTTCTCCGTCCAAATAGTCCTACTTGGTCCTAATGTTTTGTAGACTCAGAAGTCGCATTTGGTAGAATTATTGCACAGACCAGCTAAGTCGAGTGTTCCTCTATCACTTGTACAATACAAACGACTAACATCGTTCACTTATCTCTTAGTTGTTCCGCTCGTTTAACACAGCTCCAAGATGTCACTTCAGATTATTTTGGTGTTACACACCGTTAAGGTTCAACTTAAACAGGCGGAGGACCAAAAACAAGTTGCTAACGATGAGTAGTCGGGGATTTGGTTAATTTCAAATTGATCATCACCCACAATTGATCACAACTGTCGCATTCCCACAAACTTTCCAGTCGGCCGTTTACTCACAAGCGAAAGCGGTTGAACGTTCACATATGATAATTTGGTCGTGCCTAATGTGGTCAATGGCGCAGTGGTAAACACGGTTGCCTCATGAAAACAAGGCCGGAGTTCTAGTCCTGGCAGTGGCAAGAATATGCAGTATTGAGAGAGTGAAACTCGAATCTAATGCTTCTTTTAAAAAGAGACCGACTGGAAAGTCGATGGGAATGCGACAGCTGCGATCAACTGTAGGTGATGTTCAACTTGATCAGAAATAGTGCTGTTATAACGAGCAATTATCTAGACTGCACAGACTTCAGAATCCGTTATAACGTTCTCCATAGGGATTGAGCAGTTGTATTTGGTTGAAAATCACTGTATAATATGTACAATCTCATCTCATGGGCTGTAGATGTTCCGCCAACTATCCAGTTCATAAAAAGTCTGATCCGAGCGCCAGGCAGTTGGCACACTGAAAAATTTCGGTTCTTCTGTGTACAGTTCTAGCACGCACGAATCACGGGACGAGTTTCCATCGGTTCGGCGATGACAGTGCACTTGGGCCGCCGGCCTTCCGCTTCGTAGGACAATGTTCAAATGGAACGCGTGCAGGGCCATGCGCTCTAGCTTGTGATTTAAGGGACTCGTGTCATCACGCTTGACACTAGTCGACTGCGCCTGGTCAAACGGCAGAGATGTGTAGATTAGGTCACCGGTGATCGGGTGACCCAAACCCATTGCGCAGTGTACCCGTAGTTGGTGCCTTCTGCCTGTGTTAGGGATGAGTAGTAGTCGACTGGCCGGCTGATTGTACAATTGTCCATGTTCAAGGACGATGGCGTATGTAGATGATTTGCGGGGATTCTAAGAAAAAAGACGGAGAAATGAAAACCGTACACATAATCTAACATACCAATGTGAATAAGGTATACCACAAGCAGTCCACTGGAGATGGGAGTGTGAACCTTCGTTGCCACTGTGGATGGTCCATAGTTTATATCCTCATCCGGATAGGGGGTTAACATGTACTATTAGAGCGGCTTGCATAATAAAATGCATATAGTAAGCACTATTCAGCACAATAGGTCCAAGAAACCCATTCGAATTTTGCACTTGTGATCGTTTAGTGATGTGTGTACGTTTAGTTTGTTCTAGTGGACACATGTAATCGTTGCACACTGGAAACGGACTTACTTCGCAATTCGTGTAGTTTGCGTAAGTGACCAGTTTCTGTTGCTTGCCACAGGGCCACTTGTGTACCATTCCGCCCAAAGTCATTTGTACGTGATACACATTTGGTCGAATGGTGGTTACGTGCGCTGATTCTTCCGGGAACTTATGGGCTCCCACGTGACCCCATACTACGGCGAGGTAATGTCTACCAACCATTTTTTTGTTGAAGGCTTTACCCACCTGTGTGAATTAGAACAAATCTGTTAGCAACCAGATGTGAAATACAAAGATAAAAGGTCGCCAGGATTAATCATGAAATCTATGGTTAGTCGCGAGCGTTATGCACAACTACTGAACGGTTCAGCGCCGCGGGAGGGTTTCACGCAAACCGGCAACCATACTTTCAATCTGCATATCAAATGCTTATTCAAATGTAACTGGCAACTCGACACAGTTCAAGGTCACATGTGGGCTAAGTACTGCCAGACTTCCCAAATCCAGTCAAAGGCAATCAAAATGGCCCAAGCTCTAATCTACTTTGTCAGTGGCCGTCGTCGTGACCACTGAACTGTCTGGAGCACATTTGATGCTTGCCGCGTGGCTCATTTGGATGCAGGCTTAGTGCTGCTAGGCTGTCGATCTGAACTATGGCATTTGAAGCGGTTAAGATGTCGACTGACTATGAACCTTGTAATCTTTGAACTGACCATTCAGCCACCAAGAGCTAAGTTGTGTCCAAAGGGATAGGTGAGGTCTGTTAAGTGATAACTTGTTACTGACACCACCTGATCGATAGCAGTGGTCGGAACTGTCGTTTAACTGCCGTACAACTGTGGGAGAAAATTAGTTTGGTGGGAAAGTGTGAAGCGAAGTTGGAAATCATTTAGCTCATGAGGTTCTTCAAGAAGTGCTTCTTTTTGGAGCATGACCATCAGCTTATGCCAATATTACTCGTTTGCAGGTGCACATCTTTTATTTGCAGATGTCTTTTTCAGCATATTTGGGTCAATGTTACATCGGACCATTCTAAGTCCCCGCAGGACGGCTCGGTGCGCATTGAGTAGCCAATCATGTCTGGCATCAAAGGTCAAAGATACGATGAGTGAACTGATTCAGAGACTGGCTGAGGGCACAAACCATGTCGAATGGAAAACTGAGCTAGTACACTATTGATCATGCAGATCAAGACTAGACTGCACATATGTTAACACGCAATGAGGAGATACTACAACTTTGATATAGAAGTTTTGCCACTTAAGAAAACAATGTGTCGGCGGGGTGGTTGATTGGAGTGTCTCAGTATCACTAACAGCGTGCTACAAACTTTCCTTTGAGAAATGCATATGGTGATGGAGATAATCACAAGATATACGACGTGAATTAAGTTACTGGGAAGTTCGCAAACCTACTCACGTAACATCGCTACTATACCTGTCGATCAGGAAGTCAAAATCGCATCCCTTTACACCTAACACATTCGACACCACGAAAAAGTAAAATCTATTATCTTAACTCGTGTCTTGAAAAAGGCCAATAATAACGTGTAAGATATCTTGCGCATTGACATTCCGTTCGCATCTCATCGGTTACTTTTGCGAAATTAACATACACATTACATAGTGAGGGGGCAAGCAGCTAGGCAAAATCATGTCATTTAGGCAATTCAGGATCTTGTTCTACCTACCAAAAGCTCGGGGGTAGCCTGCTATTGTGATGCGCATCCACAACCGGCCGCTGAAGAGATGACTCAGTTCGCATGTTTATGATTGATCAACCTTGAGTATCGGACGTATTTCAAGGGTAGTTTAAATATGTAGCATATTGAGGTGATAAAGTTCAGAGCAGCTTGGACTATCGTCGAATAATACACTTCGAAAAGTGCACGTTTTCGATTAGAAAGTTTAACCGGAATAACCATCTGCAAAGAGGGCGGGTGAACAATGTCAACATTAACCGTCGGTCATGCGTCCCCGCGGGCGCATTTGTGGCAAGCGATGTTTCTGTCCACTTGCTTAAGTTTTTAAACGTGAATCTACAGCTTGTGAGAGTGGACATCAACCGCCCAATCCATTTCTTGAGAAGGCTTGAATACTCTGTACAGAAGGACACAAAGAACAATTAGAGTTGTACTAGATTTATTTCGGAACAACCGGACCTCGTAGTCAAGGACAACGATCACGAATGAACGTTAACCAATCCATAAATTGCTAGTGCAATTTGAGTAATAGATCACAACACCAATAGCAGTGTGGTACGGATACATTATGAAACAATCTGAATGAAAAACAGAACAACAAGTTTCACCGATCACGTTTCTGGTAACAAACACTGTTGCATAGAAAAACAGTTAGCATTCAGGGGCGTACGCACACACAACACAACAGAAGCCACTTACTATTCCTGCAGTCAGACGATCCGAGGCGATACAAATTAGCCCACTGGTAGCATAGTCTAGTCGATTCACAAAGTGGAACATGTTGTTTAGCTTCCAATTCGCAAAACATGGGCGATTAAAAAACAGCTGAAAACATAGTGAGAGACAGAAACTGTTCATTCACGATGCGTTATATGTATGCGTCAACGTAAGAGTCAATCCAAATATGTCATCGCATGTACAACCATTCCATCAATCTAACTCATATGTTCGGAGCGTGGATTGCGCAATAAATATGAGAAACGGTAAAAGCAGGCCGTCTAAATTTTTGTGGACCGCCGTGTGTATAAGCTAAACAGCAAAGAGATCGTTTAAAAAAATAACAAGCGATCCACAGAACTCGGAAATTAGTTTATAAACACAAAAGGTACCATATGTGGACGGCCGAAATTCGTGGTCGGTAAGCGTCAGCAGGGCTAGCGAACACTAGTTAAAATAGGGTCGACTCAATCAGACGGAAAAGGATTGTGTTGAATCCACCGAGAACTTGCGATCCCAACAGCAGATGTCATCACTTAGCCGCAGGATTTAACATGCAAGCCAAAGCTGACACAAATGGATGCGATGATCCTTGGTTAGTGGAAACCACAAACGTGGTAGACTGTTCTAGAAGTTTTAAGGGTAGTCGATTTTGGAGTGGCGATTAAGGTGGCAGAGATACGAGCGCATTGTCGGAAAGCGACAGATTGATCGTCGGAAAAGGTAATCACTGCAGCCTATCTGAGGAGCAAGTACGTAGCACGAGAATAAAAAAGGCACTGTGAAGACGTAGGTGAATACCTAACAAACGTTTTCCCCGATAGAATGGTCGCCTAGTCCTTCATTTCAAGACTATTCGCTTGAAAACGCAACGGTAAGAGATCAAATGGATTATCTTCAATAAGTGGTTGCCTGGTGGTGGTACAGTCAGTGACATACCAGTGTCTTTAACACTGCTTTTCTGTATTCCCCCTCATCCAGTTTTTGTTTCTTTCTTTTGACAATATTTCTTCAAGGATAGTTGTTGTCATTGTCAGGATACATTATAGCTAAGACCATAGTGTCGTCTAGTTGTCCTTAGGATCATTACAAACGAAATAAAGGTTGGCGGAATCCGTGTTCAGATCAGTCTACCATAGTAAACGAAGCGGAAAGGAGCGCGTGACATATCATCACAAGTGGCCAGCACTACACTGTCAGTGCACATAGTTGCATAAACACGTTGTACCACTGAAGACGTCCAGCACCTTCATGGTAGTTAGGAGAATTAGGACGGAAATATGTATGAGCCCACACTAAAGTGAAATAACGTAGCATATGCAAGTACCATAATAATAATGAAATTTCCAGACCATTATGATGTTGCAAACAACTGAAAAAGTTAGATTTGTAAACATTAACCTAGTGTTTCCCAATTGGAACTATGGCCACAAAGTTGGGTATACCCAGTGATGTGAAACAATACCCCACAAAAGACCAATGGTATACGGTGTTGAGAAAAAAATGGGTCACGGGTTGTATAGGTTAGTCGACACTGGCCAGACACGAAAAGCAAATGGTTTTCACTTTCGACCAGTTACATCTTAACATGAGTGCGCCCGCTTCGCAATAGCAATAACTGAATTATCTATGAAGAAAACTGGTGGTTTACTAAATTGTCGATTTTCATATGAGGTTGCGCGTTCCCATAGCTTCTCGCGAATAAGTATTATACCCCAAACATTGTCCATGAATGGGCAGAAACTAAATAATACAATCAACAGGATTTTGCCAAACAAAGGGCATTAGTCCGATTTTCGGTTGGTTCATTGCACCAAATCTTCCTTGCAAGCTGTCAATAAGCTCAGTGATATGTTCTTGTTTATACATTACAACATTTTTGAAAGCGTCAATCTGGGATGTGAAAATGCCTATAACTTTTGGAATCGTTTTGTTAAAGATGATCCGGAAGACGTTATTTAGATTTGTGATCGAGTGGACGAATAGGCTAAGATAGGCAAACAGTATCGTAGGACAACGCGACCCACTAAGGACATACCTTTCGGTTACAGTACCATCAAATTGGGAGTAAGTGTTTGCCTTCCCCCTTTTTTGCTTGAACCGTGCTGAAGGTAGACAGAGTTACCCCTTCCAGTCAACCAGATAACAGTCCAAACATTGACATAACCACCATTGGCTTATATTGTAGGAGTGCTTAGACCCTCGTAGAATGGCTTAATCTAGAATTGCCATAAGCGTAGCATGTCACTTAACTTCTGGCAATGAAATCGTAGTCGCTCAATCCGCCTTCTGAATTAAAACACGATCATATTTTTGGTCAACCTACTGAGTTCGATGGAAGTGAACCGAGCCCGATGGACGAACGAGGATCACACATGAAGTTCAACAAGAAATGGTGATGTGAATTGTGGGCGATAGTTATCAGAGGTTACATAAGTGACCGATATCAAAAAATTAACAGTTGTAACTAACCGCTGCAGCCACTCTGAGCGAGTGCTCATTCAACTAGTGTTGTGAGCTAAGAACGGAGGTGGCGTAAGGGTTATTTAT
>LUCH01010125.1:0-12068 GCA_013368495.1 Paragonimus heterotremus
GGAGTAGGCCGGGTCTTCATATTTTGTGACCACGTCGTTGCTTGACCACCAACGCGGTTTCACTCAACTGTTGGTGGTCTCAGTACATAATGGTCGGTACGGTAAACGATCAGATGACATACGGAGTACGTGACCTAACCAACGCAAGCTGTGTACTGTGATTAGTTGACCTGTAACAAGTTCAATCCAAAACGTTTATTGCAATGGTTTGAAACATGAAGTGTTGCGTTCGTCAGTTATCTTTTTGACATCCAGCATCTTAGTGCGAAGAATATTTCATGCGCAAACTCTATACCGATAGGCCATGTTTGTGGAAAACGGTGATTCTGATTGCACAATAATTCAACCAATCCTTGCACCTCATTAGTTAATGAAACAAAACTATGCGCTATTCAGTTTTTCTGTTCAACAGAAATGGTCGAAATGTGAAAAAAGCAACCTCCGTGTATATTACAAGCAACAAGAAGGAATTTTTGTTACACTTGACGGTGTGCATAAATGTACAAACCGCTGCGTTCACATCAGTACTATCAGCTACTTGGATGACCTGCAATAGAGTTATTTGATCATTGTATAAATGAAACCTTCCGATCGTTTGACTGTTTGCTGGCAATAACCTACCAATGACTCACTGTGTTGTCGAAAATTATGCCAAATATGCTCCAAAACGTTTTTCAGATTTTCCATGTAGCCTCGGTAGCCCGTAAGGTAGCACATGAAAGCCGACTATCACGAGTCAGTCGTGGTCAAACATTGCTCAATGAGTAGTAGTGACTTGTTCGTATCGTCATAAAGTGTATTTTGCCAACTTATTGAACGTAAATTTCACTATTTCGGTTCCACAGAAAATTGTCCATTTTAAAGGCTTGCCCCATGCTTCAGTTGACGGCAACGACTATTATTTCGCCTCAGAGAAGTTGAATATTTATACTACCCAGAGCGACTTCACTAACGAATCGTGTCATCGTACTCCAGACTAAAGTCCGCCAATAAAAAGTTTGTGAGTATTTTAGAAAGTGCAGTCACATCTAGTAGACCACTTGCTATTTAGGTGTTTGGAATATGCCGACAATTTGCCCAGATACTCAGTGTGTCCCAAATGGAGACAGTCTGAAGAAGTTTTTCTAGAAACTTTTTCTGATAATAAATGTGTCTTCATTAGGATATGTGAAATTGTGATTTATTTGAATAATGAACTTCGGCCACTGAGAGGAATGGTATCAAACAATACTGACACTCACATTTGTGATACACTTCAATTAACTCAGGATTCAAAAAACCACAGATATACTGCTCAACTTGAACAGTTTCCTATTCCAGTGAACTATCATACGATTTCAATATTACTGCTTTTGAATCTGTTCATAGTTCGACCACCCAACACAAAGAGTCGTCTGAAGACAACAGTTTGTACTTGAGATGACAAGAAGAAATATTCAAGAAGTATTGTTTAATATTTGATTTCCAAGACTCCAGTCTAAAATATGTTGAATGCCTACAGATGTACATTTCAGCTGCATCACATGTTTGAAGGCGTCGTTTGCGCTATACGAATTCCATTCTGCTAAAATACAATCTCATAGTCTGTGGTTATGTTACTACTACCGTTTCAAATCTAGCATAAGACTTAAACCATCTCAGTGTTCTCCAGTGTAGTAAGTTTTACAATGTTAAACTATCATACCAACTGCTTTTAACTGAACTCACTCGAGACATTGTCCTAGCTCAGTTGTTTTCATTCCAAACACAAGTTACAGCGATGCGGATGAACAAACCTACTTGGATCCCCCGTAATGGTCATTTAAAAAAACTCAAAAGAACATTGGGCAAGTCAGATCAAACGATATGTCCTAAGTGTTAATTCCTAATTCTAGTCGACTTAACAGTTCAACGTGGACGTTTCGAACACATTGAAATTTACGTGATTCAATCAATAAGAATGAATCCACGCTATACACATATTGTATTAAGGTAAGACCATAGCTAATCCTGACATTAACAATCGAAATGATGAATAACTACAAAAACGGTATCAAAACAGCAAGAAATAAAACGCTCAGCAATCTTAGGTATACAAATATCACATTGACTAGGCTACACAAATGTCGTGCTTTAGTGCACTTTCAATTGTCAGTACAATCAGCCGTTCACTATTCGATATGATGGATAGAAACTTAAGCAGATCAGACAAAGCTTTCTTTGACTAACACATCATTGTCTGTTTGTGTTAGTAATTCTCATAACCATAAATAAACATAATAAGCAATATATAGATTAGCGGACGTTCCTTTGGAAGACGGAGTGCGTTGATGAACAATCATGGGAGGTGCATTTTTGTTGTCTTAGTCATTACTGAAAAGTTTGGAAGTTTTTAAAAAATACATCCGAAATGGTGATGTGGTTCATATTACCGATCAACTATTTTAAGATTGTAAACTGGGGAAGATGGTGGGGTAAAAACTGGGAGTTTGTCTACCAACATTCCAGGTCTATTGACATTGTAACGAGATAGATCGCGTAAGTGACGCATGAAACTGGGCCTCGGATCAATAACGAGACTTTATTTTAACGGTACAAGAGAGTCCTCAAAAACAACCGAAGTAGGCTAGGAAAATAACTGCATGAGACACTGAAGAGTATGGGGAAAACCAGTACATATTCAACAAACGCGGAATTAAAGATAAAATTTCTCAGAGACTAACACAATTTGAGACGTTCTGTAAGTAACGGTAACATACAATGAGCAGGACGACCGTTCCCAGACTGAACATGTTTGATAGGTGTGAGAAGAATGCCTTTCGTCCGACAGCCCAAAGGAGTGAAAGTTCTTCAAAGAGATAAAAAGCAACAAAGCACCAGCTGATGACCTATAGAAGGAGAAGAAAACAAGAATGACGACAAATATGGAATTGGGCTATAACCTGCTGACATCCCACAAATAAAGAGGAACAGATATACTACAATGTCACTTCCGTTGACACTGCCTGAAATCAATGGGATACTGGCCATGAGTTGGGTTTCATCATCGATAAAACGCACTCAACACAATAGCTAAGCCGGAACTTGACCACCAATTGCGTTGGGAAATAATCAAGAGAACAATGACTCATGTTCAATCGGGTTTAAATAAAAAAAATGCCTTGTAACTCTAAACTTAGAGTACGTATCTCAAGGGACGCTGCATTAGGATGAAAAACAGACACAGATCACGTCTTTAGCGAATGAATTGATGGTCGGTTAGTTATTGAATACTCTTCGTTTCAACCGAGCCACTGTATATAGTACGGCAAATCATCTACGCAATATCGATCGAAAGAAGGCTTCCATGACAATGAAGCAGGTCAAAAAGCAAAACAATTATTTCCAGCTTAGGTTGAAAACCGGTAAACTTCTTCCAAAACCGAGAATTGGAGAGGTGAAGCATAAACAACAAAAGAAGACTCACCCGCATCTCAACACTGATTGACGGCTCAGTAGTAACCCCTTCAGAAATGTCAATCTACAGTGAGAATAAAACAGAAATTTAGTGTTTACGGACCACTAAAAGAACTGAGAGAAATCAGTATTAATGGTAACAACTAACACTTCGAGCTCCAGTCATCAGGAAAGCTTATATGGTTTTGATGTGCAAAGCCCACACATGTCGAGGTAGATCGGAAGGCAGTAAATACCTTGTGGTGCGAACGCTATAAATCGAACTCATCTAGCAGCAAGCCGTCCTAATTAAGCGTTTCCTCAGTGACTGTGACGCAGTGTAATGAAGATTATATATATAAATGTGCCACTCGTGAGTAGTCAGACGAGTGTATACATCCAATGGCCGGGATAAAAGGTGGAAAACTTCTGACAGGAGCCTGGAGAGGGATGATGCTTTCTGTACACAAAACTGGTAATGCCAACGGCTTCAACCGTAGAAAAGCATTATGATTAAGTGCTTGTGGCGATTGAACACGTCATTCGTATCCGTTCTTTTGGTTAACTATCCTTCCGTCTCTTGCAGTCTTCGCTCACGGAAATAGAACGTGAGAACTGGATAGTTGTCAATTTTCGGCATGATACGGTTGAAGATACTGGTGGCGTGCTTGATAGTTTATGTCAATCGACTTCAGCGTGAACAATCGTTTGACTGATAACTGCGGTTTTTTGACAACCCACACAAGAAGAGAGGTAGTAAAGTTAGAAGTTTTCCACAAGTTGCTGCATAATTCATTTTTATGAATTCACCCTACGTAATGATAAGACACCTGTTTAAGATTCAACCACCATTTGGGTTTTGCATACACACGCAATCCACCTGGAGGACGGACAAATATTAAACATTCTACTGTCTGAAAAAACATTATTGGGGGCAACCGAACAGATTATCGGCCGTGACCGGGGTGTACTCATTGATCCCAATAAGCAGAACAACAGTAACTGAAGCTGCATAGTGACAAAGGAAAATTGACAATAACCGATTTGAATGCATAAAGCCAATGCGAACGCAAATAGTACAACAACCAGAGTTGTACTTGGTTAGTACTGCGATGTTTAATTGTACATATTTAGGTAGTCGTAAACAGGACTCGCTTTTCGAGAAGTTAAGATAAATGGCTGCTAAATTGATGCGATGCATACGGATTAGTCTTTACTCAAAGGTATTGACCGTTGCGTATGTAAGATCACATTACTACAAACCATTTATGATTGTTAGAACTACCTGTGTACATGTTTGGCTGATTTGGCCTACAGTTGGTCAGTGGTTACTTCCTGAATGCTGAAACCCAAGTGGGACAATTAGGTGCAATACAAATTTTCTTTGGGGATACTAAGATGAAAACAACCAATCCACAAACCACTCTATTCGCTATGAGACAAAACGTAACAGCAAGCGTAAAATATTTCAAGAAAAATGAAATAGGAAAGGCTGTGTTACACAACTTGGACTGAAACATATTTCGTTACATCGTTACGAGTGAATACAATAAACTGTTGCAATTATAAAGTAAAATTCGAGCCTGGAAATGTTGCAGTGAACTGACAATCGACACGACTAATAGGTTGGACGCCATCTACAAGACGATCATTTTGCTCACATTCTACGACGTACCAGAACGCCTGCTAACAGTATCTACAGGCCTATGCTGCCCACTCAAAAAGAACGGTGTCTCATACTTTCATTGCTATGGAGGTGATAACGTTTGTGAACCGATACACCAGTTTTATTTGCTGCATATGACTTGACAAGTGTAACAGTCTGTCGTATGCACTTGTAAAGGTGTAACAAAATTAGTCATGAGGTGGTATACACCATACTCATCAAGTTTGTAGCGAGAAATAAACACCCTATGATGTAGTGATCTATGATAGTAAGTTGTTTATCCGAGACGTTCACAACACTCCCTCTCGGTAGATTGACTCATGCTAGATGTCTAGTCGTCAAGAAAGTTACAAATAACCACTGCCCTTCACTTAATATGACTGATATCGCAGAAATCACACACTTTCTAGTATATTTTGCCTCGATGACACTTTTGATGAACTCGAAATTATGTTAAGATGACCCAAGGGTTCTGTGCTAATGCTTTTTATCTTCAGAGGAAGTTAGCCTAAATTGACCGTATGTATTGTGGCAGTTGGGCACTGAGTGGAAATAAGCACGTTATACTGAAGTCCCAACATTGTGACAAAGTTTGCACAAAAACGCAGTCTAACTGAGTTAAATCAGAAAACGTCAACGGATTATGGGTATTAGAACATACTAACGTAGTGAAGATGATTGACCACACTATACTGCTTGTGAGTAGTCAGGCGGAAGCTACTATTTGAGTGCTGAAGTAGCCAGAGAAGTATACAAAAACGAACATTGGAATGTACTACAGAAAAAAGATGGTTCTTTCCACACGTGGATTTGGCATTAGAAACTATGGTTTTCCGGGATTCTCTGGTGTGTTAACAAGTATTTGTTTATGCAGTGATGTGACATATACCCTCTGCGAACTCAATTCTTTAGTCAAAACTGGTGAATTATAGGCCATGTCTGAAGAAAATGTTACTTCAACGATGAAAAAACTGTTAATTGTTATCTGCACAATACATGTGATACGACTGCAATAGAAACCTGAATAAAAAAGTATGGGTAAATGGTTACAAGTGCATTTTTTCAACTAGTTGACTGGAATACAATTCTGATCGGAAGTGTTCTACATACAGATCAATGTAGGTGTGATTCAGAGGTTAGTGGCTTCATTTCAGGATACGGATATATAAGTTTACGCCCATGGAAATGAATGTGTAAATAACGTCTCCGGTTGATCCAGCCTGCGTTTGTAGTGGTTCCTAAATCAGGGTGGTTCAAAAATTCAAATATTATGAGCATCAGTCTCAAAGATTTCTTAAAGAGTAAAGCTTTCATCAATGTTTGCCTATGTCAAATATGTTTTATTTCACCATACCCGCGGTTATAAACGAGATTAATTAACTACCGATCGCTCAGTTAAACGCTGCACAGTACGTTCCGAGACATTATTTATAAATCACCATGACGACCACTGGTTCATGAGTGACTGAACATTATCTAGATGTAGGAGGCAATTGCTTGTCAACAACAGAGCAAATATGGTACAAACAGTCCGATGGGACAGGGACTTCCTTCAGTGATGGTTGAGAGGTCTTAGCTATTGTCCTCACTTACTCACAATTGCCAGTATTTCATATTAAAGTATACCAGCTACTCTAGATTGCTGGACTTCGCTCGAAAAGTGTACGGACATACAGATAGGTCTCCGGCTCCCAGTAGAACGTGGTAATATCTCTTCAGCTTGTAGCTATGTTGAGAAATTTCTTAATCGAACGTACAAACCCTCTATTTAAATAGAAAATATTAGGAAGCGCCGTAAACATATAGAAAACAAACTTTCCCATTCGTCCTGTCTGTAAAACCGGATAGCTCAGTGATTTACTGCCAAACACGCGCAAATTGCACGAACCAAACGTGTTCAGAAGCACATCTGAGGTGAATATGGCTAAGATTATACATACACCCACTTCCAGTTAAGTTGTCATGTGGTTTAATTCGACAGTCTTTTGTGGATCTGAAAAGTGATCAGGCGTGTTACTGTATTAAAAACGTTTTGTTTCTAATTCATCATTTCGCCTAATTCGTGGCGCTTTGAACAACCGAAGATCTTTTAGCGTAAACATGTTACTTCGTCACCTCATGCAGTTAACGGCGTGTTCAGGATAATGGTTTTTGTTCATTCAACTGATTTGAATTGGTCAGTGTAGCCTGCCTGATTGTGTTGTCTATGCGTTATATTACCTTACAGCATTACAAGACTACTAACATATTGTGGATACCTGCCAAATCAAACAATGCAAATTTTGTATAAATCTCGCTATCATCTTCTCACATGCAACCATTTGACACATGGGAAAAGTATACACATACCACCAAGTGAACAATGTTCAGAAATGAGACGGCAATGCTCAATCCTGCAAAAGAGGATGAAGTAACCCAGGCCTGAAACACCCGAGCACAACCGGGGCGAACTGGATGAGACTGGGATTCCTGAAAAGGTTGAAGCAATAGATTGCTAAAATTAGTAACTGAACCATTAGGTACGATCAATATACATAGTTGGCGATTTCCAAAACACTTGACCTTTATCAACAATAATACATCACTCAAGTGAAACAGGTATGGCTAATATATGTTTGAGTGCGAGTAGAAGTAAATAGACAGTTCAACCCGACCGCAAGCAATACGAACTGAATGGTCAGTACGGTAATCAACACCCAGGACTGGCGTTAGTTCTGAGACAGCTATGCTAGTTGACAAACCTATTATCTTAGTGTAATCCCATCCCCTTGCATTCGAAGTAAAACTCCCACTAGAAGATGTGTCCCAAATCAGTTTCGGGACCTGCTCAGACGTGATATGCGCCACAAGGTGGTTATCATCACACACTACGAAATGCATTTTTGAAGATCGTTCGACTGTACGTCATGTTAATCTTTTGAATAAAACTCAGGAAAGAACATTTTTGACTGATGTATTTCGCTATACAGGTTTCCGTGTGCGATACTTACAAACGACATCGACAAGCAGCTATTATTGTAGTGTTGCATTTAAGTACATGTGAATAATGTTCGCAAAAATCCAAAAAAATATCGAGGAAGTAAAGAGAATTAGTTTGTTGTAGAGTAAACACAGTGTACCGTAACTTAAGAAACATCAAATATCAAAATCTGTGTTGTGTCAGGAAGAATTACCTCTTTTTACTGTGATGAATTTGTAACAAACTGTGCTCGTACATAGACTCTGCTGTTCCCAAACATGGTTGTCAGAAACGGACCATTGCGACTGTAAGTAAGTCGTATAGACGCCTACTTTATTCTGCAGATGTTCGCGAGAACAAGTCAAAGTCTTCTGCGTAATTATATAAAAGTGTGGCTGCACAATAACGTGTGTAACTAAGTATTGGCTATAAACACTGTAGGTTCAGTCTCTACAGGACGGTCGTGTACAGTCGGAACCCTAGCAGAAGAATTGTGAATGACCGTCTAACCCCTTAGCCATGAAATATTTCTCCTACGTTACTAGATAACCTGCTTTTCTTTAAAAAAAAACGACAATACTGCACATAACTGTCTGCTTTTTGCAATACGTCGTAAAGAGGGTGAACCATGTATTTTCAAAAAAACAGTTTAATGCAACATCCCACTACAATACTCAAGATTTGACCGTTGAACAATAACATGAATACTCACACATCATTGTAACCATTTGAAGTTGAAAACTAACATGAGAATATTGTTTCAATACAGCGGTTGTTTATGATATTACTCCGTATTGTTAAATGCAGAACAATCCAGACACATTGATTGGTCTTTGGTTGATTTCGTAAACGGTACGCACATCTGCTTTTGACATGGTGCACTTCTGAGCTATAGTTATCGAAGGTCTGTGACTGGATCCATATCGAGACTAAGATATACTCAGGTAATTGCATCAAATTGGTCATTTATATTAATCTCTTTCGTCGTTTTGATAGTAGGTATGCTGCAATCGTCTCGTTGATACACCACACATTCAGCACTGTAACGTCGCACAAGTGGCAAAGACACTGTTTGAATGTATGACTCAGTAATTCTACTGTTCTCGCTTAAACATTGATTACAACAATTTGCTCCATACAAAAGAGTTCGTGGTCATCAAGCTGCCACCTCCACACCATAGCCAACGGTGAGTTTTAGACTCATACTGTTAACTGTCTCACGATTGGAGGCCAAATATATTTTATTTGTGAAAATCATCCTGTACTATGATTGTGTTTGGGTGATTTAATCTTCAGTCCAAAATGTCTTGTTTCTTATGGTGCTCCAGTAACAACGATATTGAACCAAGCATTTGGTAAACAAACAATCGTGAACTCTTCATGACCTTCGGAACTGTAGACTTTAGAATCTCCTGAGCCAAATTCCGTCTGATAGTTCATATCTAACTGACTATCGCGAACATCACATGTAGCGCTGCCATTTTCATATGTCGTGTGCAGATTCTCTTCTTTTGGTTAGTTTCTTCGTACGACAGTTTCATCCTACCGGAACGCAGATGGTTATTATGGTTATGGAAAACTTTAGACAGAGTTGGCCTTCTTAAGATCAGTTGGGCACAACGCAGACTGCTGATCTTGTGTAAAATTTGTCCATTGTATTGGGCAATCGTAAGAAAGAAAACTGACTCCCTCGTGTTAAAAAAAAGAAGAGATTTATTCGAACTCATCAAGATTTTAGCCAAAAACAGGTGGTCCAATCCATATGGTATAAACTGTGTGTGTATAACGTCGTTTGTGAGTGTATGAGTTAGCATATGATTCCACAAACATTTCATGAAGGCTTTGGACTTGAAGTCGAAATAAAAAAACATTCCATGGGTTTGTTTAACGTAAACGAAGGACAAACGGATAACGATCGGAGCAAGTGAACCGTAATCAGTACAGTCAAATCAAACTGACTGGATCACGTTAACGAAGCTAAAATGTGGGTTGTATGAACGAAAAGGTCGATAGCAATAATGAGGTGGCTGCACGTCTGCGATAAAAAATTCTGAAAGTCCAGTTATAGTTCGTTCCAAAGCTTCGGATAAATATCGACCGGATCATCAGTAAACGGACGCTCCTACACCGCCCTAATAGGTGTGAGCTGGCATGAGTAGCGTACTGCTGTCAACTTCTAGTTCACCTAACCTAGACTGTATGAGAATAGAACATGGCTGGTGACCTTACCACTTAGCTATTGACGCGGTTAATGAGATTTGCGACTGTCTCATTTTATTGGAGTAGTTTCATGAACAGCCGCAGATAACTAGTTCGCTTTTTGTTAACTATCAGACCAATAGAAAATATTTCAACTAGGGAGAGAAAAACTGCTGTCTTCATCTAGAGAGAAGTGAAAAGTCTGTGAGATGTACAGACGGATAGCTGTCTGTGGACAAGTGCAACAAAGTTGTTGAGTATTTTCAAATGGAAAGAGTAGACGAGGAGCAGAATGAGAGGCACAAGTTCAAGATAGAGAGGAAATTGTACATTCTGGTAAACAAGAAATGTGTGTGTTGATTGCACGTGAAAAAAATAGGCCGGAATATGTGGAAACCTTTCAACAGGTCTGAAATACTCATCGAGTCAGGAGTAAAGATATTTTGTACAACTTTTTTCGGTTATTCTTTGCTATTTACAAAGGTCTGTTGGTGGAAGCAATTAGCTTTTTGTATGATCAAGGAGAACAAACGGAAAGCGTATTCGGGTTGAAAAAAATCACACTTAAAAGAATTGCTTTTACAGGGCACTTTACGTTAGGCGGGGAGCTGCATCGTCTGTTGGACGGGGTAGCAATCGGATCCACTTTAGGTCCATTGCTGGCAGAGTAATTCATGGGTAAACTAGAATGCCTGCTTTAATCGATCACCCAGATTCTTCACATACAACGCCGATATGCTGACAATATAAATTTGTCTTTGTAAAACCACAAAATGACCTAACAATCGTCCTCCCGTTTTTACCGCAGCAGACGCTTCACTGTATTTAACTTTAGAAAGAGGAATCCAACGACGGGTTCAGTTTCGTAAAATATCAAACTGACAAGACTTCGATATGGTATGCCAAATTGGCTGTCACACTGAAGACGTATATGGGCACGTCAGTGCATCAATTTCAACAATTTGTGCCCATTACATAGAAACGAAGTCTAGCTCAGGGTCTGGCAACTAGAGCAAGAAAGGTTTATTCGGATTATTCAGTGCAGCAGGAACTGCATAGAGAGTTCAAAACTCGTTAAGGGTAAATGATTAGTCCGGGAGATTCAAACGTGATACTCAAAATTCCTCCGTGAGGTAATGTTCATACCTGAAGAGAAAAAAACGGCGTTAATAAAAACCCCGACTGAACGCTATATTGTAGCAGATCATTTTAACTGTTTCATTTACCGGTCAGTGAGAAGTACCTTACCAGCGACAACCTTTAGACCCTGGTTCACGGCAATGCCTGTTTTAAGACTGAACGTGAAAGACAAGCTACCAGTCCACGGTCAACTAATGCTCATCTATTCATTTTCGTGTTGCTGTTGGATTGCAGAAAATCTTGGTCATACGGCAAGCCGCTTGTCAAAAAGGATCAAGGAACATCTTCCAACTTTGATTGGAACCGGTTGTCTTGAGTCAATTACAAACGACAGCGTTTCACATCTAGCTGACAACAACCATGCATAGACGTCATCAGGGCATTTCGGTTTGTTTACAGAATTGCCAACACTCAACCAAAAACGGTCCGTCAGTATATTCTAGCAACCGCCGAATCAATTGCTGTTAAATAACGCAAACCTAACGTGTGTTCCCAAACGAAATTTGTCTGGTTCTTGCAACTTCCGTGGCCACAAATCAATCACACCCACTCTAACCACACACAAACCTTCCACCATGACCGTGTGAAGTAACATGCACTCACTGTCCGGTCCGGGCCTAATCATTCATTAACGGTCAGTTCTTCGTTCTTGTAGTTTGTCTCACTAGATGTCCTAATAAAACTTACGCA
>LUCH01010128.1:1885-12367 GCA_013368495.1 Paragonimus heterotremus
TTTCGGTGTGGCTAGTGACGTATTACTGATTATTTTATTAAGCAGTATGTCTCACGAAACTATGTCATAAATGACACACCCCTCTTTCTGTAAATAAGTGAACTAGAGCAAGCATCTCAGATCGTTACAGACTCCAGGAGTCTCCTGCGTTAAAAGTCAACAGTGGCGAATTCGTATCGGTTCTTGCGTTCGGCCACACTAGTTATACTGTGACTCGGTGGTTTATGCAGCTTGTTAGATAGACCATATACTTTTCGTCACACTCTTAAGATGCATCCTTTCAGCAGCGGTATGCTAACGGCACATTTGTGAAATAAAGGTTATATATATATATATATATATATATATATATATATATATACCAACTAACTCTCCATCAAACTCAGCTTTTGCAGACACTACAGTCAAATGGCGTAAAATGGATGGGTAATGACTCGGCGTGGAGAGATGAGGACAGTAACCAATGATTTAGTCACCATACATGTTCATCTTCCAAGCCAGGGCCCACATGATTCACACAGTCGGTTATTGAAAACATTAAGGGTTGTTTATCGATTGTACGGGCTGCTTAGCTGAAGTAGGGAGGATGCGGTTGAGCAGTCTCACCTTGGTTACTGTCTGAATTGTTCATTTGCAAGGTGCAGGCACCTTTTAAACTGAAAAGGTCGGCCCGAAAATACGGCGTTTTATGTATACGGTAGAAGGTCTACCCTCCTCTGTATCTTTAACTGAAGATCTCTTTCCATGGCTGGCTAACAGCAAAGCATCAGTGTTAACCACCGACACATTGTTAAAATCAGTAAGCAGTGTTTAAAAGCTTGAGAAACACCCTAAGCATCAATTACCGAATATCCAAACAGTCTAAACACATGAAACCAAAAAATCAAGCTCTTCAGATTATGGAAGAAAGAATGTAATGAAACAAGGGAGCAGACAAGATTCTTACTTGACGGAACAGAGTGATACAAGCATTAATTTCCTCAGAGGTAGTGCAAAACTCTCCAAATATCCATATGATATGACGTAAAGTTTCCTGTCCAGACACGTTGGGAAAAACCTGTACTAGCTTCTCCAACACTTCCGACTTCCTCTGGCCATAACGCTGACAGACTTCGCGAAGAAACCGGCATGCTTCTGTGGCAGCTCTGGAATCACCCATTTCTTCGTACGTCAATATCTGAGTAAGAATACGAAACGGACGGGGATGAAATGTTGGCTGACTGACTACGGTAGCACTATCGAATATCGACCATAGGGATCACAACGCCAGACTGCATAGAGCATTTAGGGAATCTTGGTCAAGGTGCATTTATGAAAAAGGGCTAGGCAACCGGCACAATGCTCAAGATCGAATAGAGGATGGACTAACTGTTTAGGGAACGTGAATCTAAGCAAATGTGAGCAGTGATCCGTGTTCATTAGACGAAAATGAGAGTGGGGCTGCCAAAGTCAGGCAGATGCCTTTGTCTTACTGAGGAGAACAAGTCAACTGAGCCTCACCCACTCGAATTGCTTCTGCTTTTGGTCAGCATAACCGACTGAGTAGACTGGACTTGAGTAGAATGTGAGTTAACAACAGATGCTACTGCTTCCAAATTCTTCATCAGTGTACTTGTCAGAACAGTTTCTCGTTATGTCCGAACTAATAGGGGTGGCATTCTCAGGCAGACTAAATCAGGCTGAAGTCGTTTCGACTCATACCACAACGCGAACAGTTGTAACACAAACTTTGAATGATGAAGATGCTGTTCAATTTACCAACATTAGTAATCGTGCCGATTACATTTTGTAACTAGGAAAGTTGTTTCCATTAAGTCACGAGAGGTCATCAAGTATTATGAGGAACTATCTTCAGATTTCGCATCAGTGATAGACGTCGTACTTCCGCTCAAGCCAGTTTAATCCGTCGATTACAGTGACAAAGAGCGGAAACAATTGAAGTGAACAAAGCCCATTTGGCTAGCCGAACATGGAGTGTATTGATTCAAACTTGACGACCCCACCCTATTCTTCATTTATTCGATGTAGCTTGACGGTTTGAAATGTTTTCACGTTCTGTAAAACAATTAGCTTGTCTGTCAATCGATCATTTGTGTAGCGCCGGTGGTTTGCATCTCATTTGAAATTGACAGGTCACTGTTCGGTCAACTGGAACATCAGGATAAACCCATCCACACATCTCCAGTGAGTTCTTCCGTAAACCTTCCTTGACTACCCTGTTGAACCTGTCATGTATGTAACTAAGTCAATTACCTCTCTAACGTCGTATGCGATATGCGACGTTTCCTGACACGGAAACCCTTGTGACCCACATTTTGAATGTTAAAGTGAACTATAAAAGCAGCCATATT
The DNA here is from genome assembly GCA_013368495.1 of Paragonimus heterotremus. Lineage (NCBI taxonomy): Eukaryota > Metazoa > Platyhelminthes > Trematoda > Plagiorchiida > Troglotrematidae > Paragonimus > Paragonimus heterotremus. The sequence goes on from LUCH01010128.1 coordinate 4,237, forward strand.
CTTTCAATCCACGTCCAGTTTAGTTCAGTTCAGTACAACGCTTGATAAGGACGGGCAGGCACAATGCTGACTAGGAGCACCCGGCACAGCGTTCGACAGGGGCCTTTTGACGAAGCGCCTGGCAAGGAAGGATTAAAATGATCGGCGGTTCCAGTTATGTCAGCAACGTTAATGTCGATGCTGCCAACACATCTGTGTCATAATTTGCCATGGCTCTTAGTCATAAACGCTGCCACAACCAATCGGGTTTCGTCACACTCCTCTACGCGATGGGTCAAGGGGAATGTCTATTCACTGCTGCACAGCATGTTGAACAACACATCCTGATCAGACGCTGCCACACAAACTAAACAATACGCAGTCCTACGGCAAAGATCTTCGATTCCTAGACTGGCGCTGCTTCATCCACCAAACGAATTGCAAGTGAAGGAATGCTCTCACATCAATCCGTCAGTTGTTCACACCCTACAAACGCCCTCCGTCGCAAACGGTGATTTATAACTCAGTTATTTCTACTGCGCTGTCTGGATTTTGATAAGTCCTAACATTTAATTATACAGTTTTTGCTTTTCACAAATATTCGGCACATTGCCATTTACGTTTTATATATATGCATTTTTATTGGCGTTATTAACCTTCTGATTATATGCAACTTTTATGCAAATAGATTAAACACTGATACATAGAGAACTACTACAGTCACAAATAATCCAATATTACTCATTCCATATTCGACTTAATAGGCCACATATTGACGAGCACTATAGATCCACAAGTTTTAAAATTAAGCATTAATGAGCCAAATGCAATACGAGTGTCTCATACGACATGTAGCACACGCAAACACACAAAATAAAGAAGAGATTAAAGGTGATATGGTGATAGGTGAGAATAAAAAAAAACTTACATCACACACTGTTGGGATAATTGTGGACAACGTTTCGGGAAAACGTATTGCAATGTCGTAGATGGTATGGACGAGAGCATAGCGATAATTTGCTTCGTCGGAATTAGTCACCGATCCAACAGCAGTTTTCGAGCTACTACCACTGCCAGTGGTACTTGAAGCAATAGCTGAGGCAACACGACTGCCACCCCCAGCACCGTTCCCGTTACAAGCTTTCAACAATTCTTTTCGGTAGAGTTTTATCAGTTCATCTGCTGATCGCGAGGTCACCAAATCCATTGTCAGATCCAATGTTTTCTGTCGAATTTCCATATCGGACGCAGCTGCATGAGGAAGAGGATGTCATGTTTTAGAGGAAACATCAAACTTACCCAAAATCTGCACAATATCCATTACCAAATCTTGCAGTATACGTTCGTGGTATTGGCGTAAGTCAGTCAGGCGAGACAAAACAATGAGCTTCACATTGTTGTCACTTTCTTTAAGAATCAAATTGACGTAACAGCTTGCCGCGGCTTTTAATGCTGAGGGGGCTGAGCTCAAAGTTATTAGTGTACCGGCGGCCTCGTAACGTACAGCGGGACTGCTGGATTGGAGTAGACTGTAGACACAACGGATGAAACGCAGCCTTTCCGATGGCTTTTGATGGCAAACCTGAAACCACAGTGGTGATGGTATGAGATGTCCGACCATACCTTGTAGATCAATTCAACGATGATAAGTTGAAGAATATCTCCAAAGTTTTGAACTTGATCCAAACGGTCAACTAAGTACTCCAACGCACTGCTTTGACTGACATGCACAAGCATCATAAAAGCATTCCGCTTGCAGGATGCATCTTGTTCCTGTTCTAAAAACTGTAGAATTTTCTCCGGCGCGTCGGGAATCAAATGCTCAAAATTCTTGTATATAGTGAAAATTGCCAAGACAGCATTACGTCGAACATAAGCATGTCGGTGTTCCAGACATTGCTGTATGGCTGGCATTAGTGGCTCTAGCAATTCCGGTTCTTTCAACTTGCATAAAAAGCGCAATGTGGAACCACGAATGAACTCATTTGGATGCTGCAAGTCTTTTCGGTAGGCATCACAAACGAGGATCATTTCGTGCAATAATTTTCCATCCGGACCGTATTTGGGTACAACCTCCCAAAATAAGAGAAGCAATTTTTTTATTATATGGTCTTGCGAGGGCATTACAAACCGAATAACTGTCATCAACAAATTGGGAAACTTTTCACCGTTTATAATCAATCGAATGACCTCTTTCAAAGCTTCACGTTTCACATCTACGCTAGAATGTTGGAGATCATCTTTGAGTTGTTGTTCGGAATAGGATTTAGCCTCCGGAGACAGCCCGATTAGAGTATAGCATATCTGTTCGCCAGCCATCGTTAGCTAAAAACAATGTGAAAACAATCAGCACACTTAATACATTGTGGGTTTAATAGACCGATACTTTTGTTTGACGTGACACAGCATAATAAACCAGCTGGATAAACTGAATGTTGAACAGCTGGGTAGATTGTTCACGGATTTTCGGGTGTATTATGTTTAAGTGTGCAAGCTTTTACGGTTGTAAGTTCATTTAAGGGTTAAATTAATCCAAGTTTACTACAAAATTTCAGATACGAACCCACGAGCACATATGCGGTAGTCGATATCAATAGAGTTCAGGAGCGTATATACGCAGAAATTCGGTTTTGAACCGTATCAATATGCAGTAAGGCTTGGGCTACTGTTCATCCTGACAGCAGTACACGAGGTGAAATGGTAATAAACGCATGAGTAAATAAATACATTAATACAAAAAACAACACATGAGAGTCAGCAACCATACAGAAGACTGCATGTCATTAACTGCGACAATGCTGTTTCAAGAGTCCGCAAACCGGTGATGCAGACAATGCGCCCTCTGCAATCTGGCAGGTCGTACCTCTCAGTCATGATTAGCCGGGTGATCAGAGCTCTCACAGCCCATTTTGACGCCAACGCTTGTTCCTCTTACGATCAGCCACTAAGGATCACATTAAGCAACGTTCGGTGACAGACGACCCGTTGACATACTCAACATCGTTGTCATCAACAGTTCCAGTTTTGGGCCGTACCCGTAGGTGCAGCGGCTAGAGCTACTGTTAGTGCTGACAATGATCCACAACGAGGCGGAGTCATAAATAGGTAGAAACGTAGAAAGAGGAATGGAAAGAAGACAAAACAATGGAGCTACAGGGGAGAGAGAGGAGCCAACAACCTTACAGATACAGGTTCGTCAGTGATTGTATCACTGCCACAATCGATAAAGTTTCCAACCAACGGTCTCGATGGTCGCGAACTCTCGAACCAAACAAACGGTACTTACAAACCTTGTTCAGCAGATAGACAAAGTTTTTAAAGACCGTGATCACACCACCGACTAACCGCTTCACAGTTCCTTCCAGCCACCAGCAGCCACACTGGACAATGCGCAGCGCTGCAGACATCCTTTCAAGACCCAACCGGCGAAGACTGTGCGTTGTCAACATCCCGGTTATCAGTCACAAACCTGCACATTTCTCTAACACATGCCAGCGGACTATCCCGTTGCTCCTGCAGTTAGCCCATTTGATACTGAACAAATGGCGAGCGCGAAATGTGATCAAATATCTAGAGTCTAGGAGCATTTTCCGCATGAATGGGTTGTGTTTCTGAACCACAGAGTAAAACTGTGCACACACGCATTACAAACAGTTAACTGACGAAAAAACTTCCTTCCAACGCCTCAGGGGACGAACGATTGCAGAAGCAATACGTACCTTCGCCATCCCCACAGAAACCGGGTGAATATTACAAGTAGACGAGATGATACTACCAAGGCATACAAAGCGACCGAACTGCCGGCAACAATCGAAATTACGTCAGGGTCTACCTACTTTGACAATATCACCACACTTTGAAGATGAAAGACGCATACCACACAGGCCATACAAACAGTAAGACCAGTAAAGCATGTATGTATGCTGTCTGCAGCTGAATAAATCGAAGCGACTTAACACACGTGCCCAACACTACTCACCCTAGCACCTAGAATAAACATTATTAGAGGGTGTTCTATTCAGGAGACGATCCATGAAGTAACAGAACAAGGACAGTGGGATAGGATAATCTTGTAATATACCCGCCTGAAGAAACTTCACACACGCATACTCCAAACTGCGGATAAGCACAATTCCAACAAGTTAATATACCTCACTGGAAAAAGTACGGAATAAGATATTCGGTAACCCGGCCATAATTAGACTAGCCTGCGTATCCGGATGATCTACTGGGCTAAACTGGAGGTGTGGTAATTGCACGGACAGAGTCACTCATACCAGACAAGCCAACAGGTACAGGTCTGACAAACCACATTCGTCTTGGTTGGGGGTTGGAGAAAAGGTTGGTATCTTTTTCCCGGAAACAGTACTGGTTTTTTACACCGCCACTTACTCGCTGTTTCACGGTACTATATATTGAGTCAAAGGCTTTGTTGAACAACCCTAATCGTTCTCCTCTCTAGAGTTGAACGTCTTGGCAGTATCTCAGCCAACATTCAACCATGGGTATTTATAACACCAGTAATTTCATACACCATCGGCCATCTCCCAACATGAATCAGGTCGCCCCATCCGGTGCTAACGCATTGTTATGCACTTGTCTTCCCTTCGTTTGCATTATTCGCCACGTTCTCTATTTTGCATTACAGCTATATGGTTTGTTTATAAGTTGAATAAAGCCTGTCGTTTTGGCAACTCATTCTCTCTCAGTAACAGTCTAGTGAACGTACGTTTTGAATCACTACACGCATCCCTCACTATCCCATCATATTTGGCTCTCAGGCAGTTGAGCATCAGTGTGAACCACTGATGTATTGCTGCCTATGATGTCTCAAGCTCCTCTCAACCCACATTTCTAGTGATTACTTTGCAGGTCCCACAACAGATATAGCTAATCATAGTAGCACTATGTTTGTAAGTCCCATCTCTTACCATACAGCCTCAGCCCTTTCTCATTCCTTACTTGGGTCTAGAATACGAATTAGTGTAGGGGCTTTTGACGTTCGTACTCTGAAGCAGATAGGTTAACAGGCCACTCTTGAACGGATGTTATATTCGTTAACTGTTGTCTGATGCATTTCGGAGAGCTGAATCCAAGCCACCAATCAACGAATCGAGCTGACACCTGAAATACCAGAAGAACACCGAAGACCTTAACGTTCAGTCAAGAATGTAATTACCCGCAAACTAAAGGTGACATTGCATACTAGAGTCCACTTTGATTGGCCTTGAAGAGTCCTATCTTAGTCAATGCAGTAAAGGTGGAATGGACCATTAAAATACAAAGCAAGAGAGTTAGTCAAAGTTGGGTTTCAGAACATTATGGCATAAACATAGAGAGAAATCAAAAGCATCAGGTTTTTTTTGAAAAGACTTAAAAACTAAACCATTTTTGCGGAGAAGACTTTTCACAAAAGATACCTTAATAGCAGTGTATTAGGCTAAAAAAATGTCATTACTCAGGCGTGGAAAGTGATTACCAGCCTCCAAAGTCTTGCCTGCAATAAAAAAGACAGGGTCAATACCAATCCAATTTTGTAACAATACTACACTTTGAAACTGGGAAGTGTACAACATACAGACTAGTCATATTATTTAACCGATTCAGCATGATCTACATATTCTCTGCAGAACTAAGGAAGGCGGTGTCGTCCGCATACCCAATATCAGTCAGCTACTGCCCAAAAGAAGCTCCGTTCCGAAACCACTGAGTGCAGCTTCCGGAATGCCGTCCATCACAAAGCTGAAAAGGAGGAAGGGACATGGAATATCTTGTCGAATGCCAGTTGACGTGGAAGACACCCGAACCAACCACCCACAAATAAACACTGCACTCAGAGTGGGCACGCAACAACGTCAACAAATTCACGCACTTCACTGAAACTTCTCTCCGACGAGGACAGTTCGCGGAAGCGCGTCGGACAACCAAGTCAAAAACAGCCTTCAGGTCCGAAAATATCACAACTGTTGATTGAGGAAAGGAATGCAGAGGTTCTAGTGTCTGTTGCAGGGGGGGGGAAATATGACCGACACACCCGTAATCAGGCTAGAAACCGCCTATTCTTCTCTTACCTGGTTGTCTCTGCGTTTAAGGAGCCGTCGCATTATGATATTCGTGAGTATCGTTTGTTATAAGGATAGTGGTAATAACTCTGTGGTTATCATATGACGTCCTGACACCAATTTTGGAGATGAATGGCTATTGTTAGGCATCAGCCATAAGGCACTCTTTCGGTCACCCACAGGGTACGGAAGAGAATGGTCCGTTCAGGCAATACGCTCCCTCTACAATCTGAAAAATGTTACAGAAAGAAAGCCTGGACCTGAGGCATTATTACATTTCAATAGTTTAGGCTCTAAGACCATTTCCTTTTCCGACTGCAGATCTTCGGAAATGCCACAATTGACTATAATCTCTCCATTATCCACGGATGAATGGGCTGGCTGGGGCCAATCAAACTGTTCCTCATAGTGCTCTGCCTCCCTGGCAAGCCACCGTGACAGGCTCTGACTTTGCGAGCTATTTTTCTTTCTCACACAGTCTCAACTTGTTGATGGTCGGTGCAAGAACGTGCCAGACGAAACAGCACCCGGCTAGTTTCTGGTAAAAAAACTTCCGTAGGTTTGCTTTTCAGTTCACAGCGGTCTTTGAAGTATTCGGAATCATGAAGGATCAGTCAATGTTTGTTCACAAGTTCTGCTGAATCAGCAGAAATCCACTTCTGCCATATCGGCAGTACTACTTTGGAACAGGATCTTTTACAAAAGGTCCGCAGGGATGTTGACGGTTGTTCTGGAAATAGCGATCGTGAAACATATGCTGAGTTATTCTACTATCTTGACCTTACCCTCTACCGCTTGATTACTTCTACTGCTGGTAATCCCCATTGCTATAACTACCTTATTTTATTACTATAGTTCTTTCTGCTGCTTTGATGTGGCGATTACGCTTGCGTGCAAGTTTATCCAGAGGACTACACTGCTATACATTACACCTAACATATAAAGACCACAGAAAATAGCAAACATAATACAAAATAAGAAAAAAAGGCACTAAGTGAGATGAAGAAAGAGGATATAAAAGGCGAAAGATGTCATCACCATCAACACAAACAGCAGTACAATAGTGGGTCTCACCGATGCTTAATTGCCGTGTAACCACGAAGGAAAAAAAACCTTGTGCAGGAAGAGGGAAGAAAGAAAGGACGGGAAGGGACCTAATTACTAAAAACAGCTACGTCTACATTCAAACACTCAACATTAGGGCGCCTACACTGAGCTATAAGTAAAAGTAAGGTGTCGGCAGCAAGGCAGATTCCTTACGGCTTACACTGCTTCGCGTCACTAAGCGCACCTACTTCACAGACAACTTGGCCGAACAACGACAACATTCCCATCACTAAGCCCGATTGGCCGCCATCGCATTTAACGTCTTCAGTTATTATCGCCATCATCAACCCTGTATCCTGTTGACTCGTAGGTCAGACTTTTGAGTCAGTCATGGGATGAGGTCTCTCAAGTCAACCTTTTCCGCAGCATAAACAACCGGGAATTATCAGAAGTTAACGTTCTTCCGACACTAAAATTACTAACCCAACACAACTTCCTCCCACTAACTTTACCTCCTGTGTCTTCTGTCTTCCATGTACCTTCAGGCGATAATACTTTTCTAAAGCCAAGACAACTGGTAAACATTGGCACCTTTAATGCCCGCACTCTCCAGCAAGTCGACCAGCAAGCTGCTCTGACTAGTACATTCAAGCCTGGAACTTGAGGTATGCTATGTGTCGGAAATGCGAGTCTACGATTCTAACACGGTTATTCACTTGAGCTCACCCACAGATAACTGTCGATTCAAGCTTTTCTTTCTTAGGTCTTCTGGTGAAGCCGAAGGTGAATCTCGTGGTCAAGCTGGAGTGGGAATCGCACTGAGTTCCAAAGCACGGCAACGTTTACTCGATTGGATCCCAGTGAACAGTCGCTTGTGCACTGTCAAACTTAATACGTCGGCTAAAGTCTGTGGACGGAAACCAGAAAGGCGTTGTGCATTCATTATATCGGCATACGCTCCAACGGATAGCTGTTCGCATGCTACCAAGGATGCGTTATATGACGCCCCCGTTGACCTTCTGAGGCAAACTAAACACTCAGAC
>LUCH01010133.1:0-12042 GCA_013368495.1 Paragonimus heterotremus
TTTGGGACTTATTCGACGTATTCCAATTTTTCCATCAACAACATTTATTCACAATTGATGTGTTGTAGGTAATTTGCCAGAAATTTCGACTTTAAAATGTCAAAAAAACGTTTAAAAATCGAGGATCCGCGCCAAAAGGACGGTCTTGCCTTTTGAACGACCTTCAAGGCGAATCCCTTGAAACGGATTATTGCCGTTTTCTTCTGCAACCTATATGCTTGGCATTCTCTGAGCTGTCGTGTCAGCTTTAGTTAGCACCAGATCTCGAACGTTGCGATCTCCAAATTCGACTGGGAGCGATCTGACCTTTCGTTTGTGTATCAGGCACAGTCCACTTACGGAGTCTGTGCGCTCGGCGCCACTTGTTTGATGCGGGTAGCTCAGCATTTCACAGAACGCTTATAATTAGCTGTCTTTTCGAGGATCTCCTATGTTTAGGATCCCGTATGACTGGTTTAGGAGCATGAATGATTATGTGTCTTTCTTTTTTTGAGGTAGCCTCATAGGAACCTTGCAGTTGTCTAACTGCGTTAATATGCCTTTGTAGGGTGGCTGTAACTTTAAGCATATGTGCCTCGTGTTGCGCTATCCGTGTAATCATTGCGTCGACATTAGTCGGGCCTAGCTGCATGCGATCGCTTGGGGGCGTCCTGAAACATTCCTTCATATATCCTTTTGGCGTCGAACTTGTTACCTTCGAGGGTCTACAAGCCCTGTCTGTATTTGCTTTTTGTGATAACTGGGCGGTCTTGTTGGCCTTTTGGAGATTTTGGGGCACCAAGATGTGGTTCTGAGGGCATATCAACGTTGACGTAAGTGGCGTTGGGTGCACAAGTGGGCTACCTCCCGGTGTGGAGCCTACGGGCTGCTGGCAACAGGTCGTCGGCGTGCGCACGCCATTTCTCGGGGTTCCGATTTGTTTAGTCACTGTTTTTGCTGGCGCAGAGTTCCGAGGTTGGTTGGTAATTTGGTTTAAGTACCGGATGCCGGCATTCGTTCTGCGTGAATCACCTATTACGGATTCCCGTCTGTGTGAAAGACCAAGTCATTTTCTTTCTCTGCTCTTGCATTCTACACAGACACAGCACAGGTCAGATTATTTGACGCGTGGTTTATATAGTTTTGTGCTAATGCATGCTGACGATTGATGGCACCATCTATTGCATATGTTACATTGAATTCCGGCCACTACCATTTTGCCACACTGTTTGTTGAGGCAAGGATAAGAGACTCGGGGCATAATTATCTGGCCCGGATAAGTTGATTTATGACAAGTAAATGAAAACCAACGGTAATTTGCTTTCAAGACGCTCACACGCTTTAACAACCAAATGCGAGACATTTACAGGCTAGTGATAGCAAAACGGAAGGAGCAACTTATCTTCAACTTTGAATAGCGTTATTCGTTTACTGTTGTACGCAAAAGGTATTCAAGTTTGTGTTCAGTAGGATTCAGTTATAACAAATGGCGACTGGGTGTTTTCTGTATTTTGCAGTAAGAATCCACAATGCTAATGACCGGAGAAGCGATAACGGCCATTTTGCAGGAACAACGGGTTCAACTTAGAAGGCGCAACTGATGCTGATGGAGACGTTGATGCAGAAGCAAACTGTGCAAGGTCCGGCTTCCGGCACCAATTCACAATCGCGGCCGCTGATCGACTCCATTAGAAACTCAATCTCAGAGTTCCATTTTGCTCAATGCTCTGGTGTCCATTTCGATATCTGGCATCGAAAACATGAAGACGTATTCGAGGTTGAGATGGCTGCTGCCGATGATGTCCAACGTGTCCGACTTCGCTTACGCAAACTTGGTACTTTGAAGTTCAAACGCTATACGAACTTCATTCTGCCAAAGAATGCTCGCGATGTCTCTTTCAATGATACAGTCAAGTGTATCAGCCAAATCTTCTATGAACAATTATCACTGTTCAACATCCGGTATGAGTGTTTCCAGCTGATCAAGAGCCGATCTGAAGATTTTGTCACCCAAGCCGGAAACGTCAATCGAGAGTGCGAGCGCTTCAAACTCTCATCCATGACCGGTGATCAGTTCAGAACACTGATTTTCGTATGTGGTCTCCAGTCACCGGTGGATGCTAACATCCGCACTCGTATCCTGAGCAAGATGGAACACGATCCTGAGAAGACGCTACAGACGATCGCCGCCGAATGCCAGAGGTTGGTCAACCTCAAACATGATGCTATGGTGATCCAACAGTCGTCAAAACCTTCAAAATTTTTGAGTATTCAGTCGGTACACGCTGATCATCCTCACCCTAGTAAATCGCGACCACCCAACCAGGAACGATCTTCAAAGCCTCCGACACCCTGTTGGCAATGCGGGGATTGGCATTATGTGCGCTTGTTTCTATTCCATAAACACAAGTGCCAGAAATGCCATCGTCGAGGCCACAAGGGAGACCATTGCCGAGCTGACAAGCAGTTGGTTTCACAGTCCACATTGAAGTCCCGCGGTCGACGATTCCAGAAACCGGCTCGACAACCAAACTTCATCTTCGCCACTTTCTTGGTCGATTATGCTTCTAGGCGGAATTATATTACGTTGACACTAAACGGTACCGCCGTTTGGCTACAAGCTGACAGAGCCTGCAACGTCACTATCATATCAAGGAAGACATGGAACATGATGGGTCGATCCGCCATGAGTTGGACTACACACAATGCCCGCAATGCCTCAGGTGGCGCTCTGAGGTTATCCGGTGTGCAAGCTTGTGAAGTCTCATTCGGCTACTCCCACCCTAAAGGCGGCTGCTGTCTCATGGATCAGCCGGAGCTGGACCTATTGGGGCTGGGCTGGAGTGATGTGATGAACCTGTTGGAGACCCCTATCAGCCACGGGGGCAACAGTGGTTCAGTCGATGCTAGTCCAGTGTTATCACTTCACACCACCGGTCCTTCCGGAATCATCAGCCACTTGTATCGAAAGCACATTGCAGTATTCCAGGAAGGCTTAGGACGTTGCGCCAAAGCGAATACCGTCTTGCACGCCCTTCCAAACGCAAGACCCGTTTACCGACCGAAACGTCCAGTGCCGTATGCAGCTCTACCTCTCGTGGACGAGGAACTGGATCGCCCACAGGAAGCTGGTGTTCTGAAAACTGTCAGTTATTCCGCTTAGATCGCACCGATCGTCGTTATAAATAAGCCCAATGGAGTGGTCAGAATTTGCGCTGACTTCTCCACAGCCCTGATTGATTCTTACGATATATACCAGTATCCTCTCCCGTTGTCCGATGACCTATTCACAAAGATGAAAGGTGGCAGATTCTCCGCAAAGTTGGATCTAACGGACGCTTGCCCACAAGTGGAAGTCGCAGAATCTTCGAAGCAGATGCTCATCGACAAGACCCACTGCGGCATGTTCCAGTATCAGTCTCTCCAATTTGGCGTGAAGACTGCACCGGCAGTTTTTCAACAGATTACGGATATTATGCTAACCGATGTTACAGGTGCAGCCGCCTATCAGGACGACGTCGTTGTAACCGGGGCCGATGAGGCAAAACTGACAAAACGCGTAAACTAGGTTCTTGGACGCATAACCGAACACGGATCCCGTACTCGCCAGGAAAAATGCAACTCCCTTATGCACTCAATCAAATACCTTCGCTTCATCATTGATCATCACGGCCGCCGCCCAGATTCCAACAACATTCAAGCTGTTGTTGATATGCTACCACCGTCGAACGTATTTACCCTACATTCATTCTTGAGTCTCGTAAGTCACTACAGTGCGTTTATGCCTGCTATGCATCGCGTTCGAGCACCCTTGAACAGACTGTTGACGAAGGATGCCTCCTGGGACTGGCCAACCGAAAGACAGCACTCATTTTAAGAAGCTAAGAAAATGCTCAACTCCGACGGCTTACTGACGCATTTTGATACCACTCTAAAAATCGTGGTCGGATCGGACGCCTCAAGCCACTGAGTAGGAGCGGTCCTCTCACAACTCTACCCTGGTAGATCTCAAAAAGCATTCGCTCATGCTGCCCGCTTCTTGCCGTCAGCAGGAAATAACTACGAACAGATCGAGGAAGGAGCGCTTGCCATTGTTTTCGCGGTGAGGCGTTTTCACAAGATGCTCTTTGGTAGGCACTGAATCCTGCTGACGGACGACACGCAGCTGCTGGCTGTCTTTGGATCAAGGAGCGATACACCTAACTACACGGCTAACCACCTTCAAGGATGCGCAACGACTTTGCTGAACTACAACGCCGACATCCAGTATATATCAGCAATAAGCATTGCACAGGCAGAAGCTCTCTCTCGCCTGATTGGATCGCAGAGGCCCGATCCAGAAGAGGCCTTGATCCCTGCAGTATCCTTCGAAGCACATGTCAATCAAGTGTCCCGCGAAGCCATTCGGACACTCCCGGTCACGGCTGAGCTGGTTGCCGGAGCAACTTTACGAGACCAGACATTGCAGTCTGTGATACCTTAAAATTGCTGCATGTAATCCGTAGACCGTGAGTACCTCCGTTATCTTTCAGTTAAGAAATACTTTCTAGCTATTAATGTTGTTGAAAACTTGTAACATGTTGCGGATCCTAAAATCTCACAAATCTGTTCCCTAAAGATTTCTTTGTTTCAACCTTCCGAAGACGTGAGCATGAGATGTGCGGTAGTTCAATGGCATACGGATCAATGGAAAAAGAACGAAGAGTCGCATTCCACGCTATTTCGGAAATATGAAGGTGAAGTATAATGAAAATCGACGTCATGGACGTGGACACACATGCTTTTATCTAAATTTCGGCGTGATTAAACAGGAAAGCGTGATTATAATTTCAACAATCGGACTGTTGTTGAAACATGAGTGCTAAGCTTTTATGATACTACAAACGTGAGAGACGCCTATAACCTCCTTCAACGTGGGACAATTCACCATGTTTCATCACTCGTTGGCACCACTGTTGTCAACTTTTCCATGGAATCAGGATGCATCCTGGAGTAGAAACAAGGTGAACTGCTGAAAGAATAATATTAAAGAACACTCCCAGCTGGAACGATTACGATATTTATAACGGCAATTTTGTATTTCGCCGGTATGGTGCTACAGTTGAGAACGGCCATTTAGACGCGAAATGAGATTTTTCAAATTTTTCATGGAATATTAAAGCGCATATTTAGAGACAAATAACTTCACTGTCCAACCACACCTTAATGACACATTTTTAAAACTTTCTGTCATGGACTCAAACGCCGGGGACATTCCATCGATACGCTCACCATAACTGCATCATTTCAAGGGACGTCACCAGGGTCTCTGAATCACAAAGACCCTTCTGCTTCGGACATTTTTAAAGGTCCGAAAATGGCGTCGGATAAGGAAAGTACATTAAATTCATCGCTTTCAAATGCACGCTCACTAGTCAACAAGATGCATATTTTTAGATCTTTCATCCTCTCACATAGTCCTTGCATTATTCTGGCCACTGAAGCTTGGTGTACCCCTAAGACTTCAAACACACAATCAAATGTCATAGGTTATCATATGTTCCCCAGAAATCCCAGTACGGAATGTGACGACGGTTGTTTAATTTACATAAGGAACAGCATTCTGCAACCATACTCGATGAGCGTGTTTTGATGTAGTTGATGACTCATTGTGGCCATCAGTTTCAATTGAATCCTATGAACAAATCTTAGGATGCATCTACAGACCACCTAACGCCACTCATGACGACATGACCAACCTTATTAATGGAATGGATTATGTATCAAAATTGCCCACACAGTACAAAATATTTGGTGGAGATTTTAGTATGCCGAACATTTCTTGGACCTCTTTCACAGCCCCTGCAAATCAAGCAGAGTTTCTCGCGTGTGTCCAAGTAATTGTTTGGCGTCAACACATTTTAGCACCCACCAGACTAGACCACAGTTTAGATCTCATTTTTACAACAGGCATCTATTCTGCCAAAGCATCCGTCCTAAAACGGTTGCCATGAAATTATCACAACCTGGTCAACTTCATGTTTGACCTGGATGCTGCAAATATACATAATATATTATCGCCAAATAAAATTAATCGACTGGAACATGTTCGTCACTCTGTTGAGGTCCGTGATGTGGAAAACATTCTTTCAGTCCCCTTACCCTAGTATTGCAACCGGTGTCTAATGAACACTTCAGGTTTTGTATGGATATCTTAAAACCGAAAAGATCAAAACGCCGTAATGCGTGTGGTAATTGCAGGTTCCTCACACCAAAACAGCAATGTAAACTAAAACGCCAGGAATCACGACACCAGAAACCACATGATTTCTCCCATATTATTCAAATGCATAAAATGTTTGACACTGTAGAAACTAGACCCAAAATGCTTCACTTAAATGAGAAAAGGCGTGCGCTGAACAGCAGAGAGAATAGCTCTGAGTTGACGCAGTTATTGAAATGCGGAAACTGTACAAGAGACCCTATTATCTCAATTGCTACACTACAGAACAAAACCACCGTAGACGATCCTTTAAAAATCTGCGAAGCCTTCAATTCGTATTTTGATGCTTCCTTCAACATTGAGGAAAATAAATTGCCTCCACCGCTCCCTGTAAAACCAAACACGTTCCTAAGTCAGGTTACTGTTGATGCAATAAAAATACACTCTCAGTTAGCTATCATCAAGCCCTCTTACCTTTCTGGTCCAGAGGGTACATACCCTGTATCTCTCAAACACGGAGGGGATGACATTCCTTTCCTTTTGCTTAATATTTATGCACTTCATCGTTAGGCTTCTTCCCTCTCCAATGAAAAATGTCTATAATTTAGCCCCGTTACAAAGGTGGCTCGCGACAAGAAATCAACAATTATCGTTCCATCAGGCATACTTCAATCTGTTCTGGAGTGTTGGAAAGGATAATAAAAGGTCGCATGGTTGAATTCTTATTATCACAAAATCCTATAAACTACTCCCAGCATGGGTTCTTCAGCAAACGTTCGTGCATAAGGTGCCAGCTAGAATTCTTCAACCATATTACAAAATCTGCCGATTCAGGTAATGTAATTATTCGTATACTTTAGGATATATAAAAAGCTTTTGATCGTGTGCCTCATAAACGTCTTCTGATCAGAGTGCCATTTTTCGGCATACGTGACCCATTGCTCAGCTAGTTTGCCTCATACTTTGTGGATCGCACACAAACAATGAGAATAGGAGGTAAAAACTCATTACCCGGACCAGTCACCAGTGGAGTGATTCAAAGAAACGTCCTGGGACCGTTACTCTTCCTTATGTATATAAACGATATATGTGAAGTTACCAAGCATGGTAAACTATTCCTGTTCGCTGATGATGTCAAACTTGTTTACACTTTTCCTCCTGGCGATCGCAATTATTCTTTAAGAATCATACGGGAGGACTTCATGTCACTAGAGTCTTGGTGTCAAACTTGGCTGACGAAATTCTCAGCCAATAAATCCCACATCGTCGCACAAGTCTGTCATATACCAGAGGACTTTATAAAGCTGGATGGTCATGGTATATCAACTGCCAACTCAGTCCGCGACCTGGGTATGCGTTGCTCAAACACATTCAGTTCCGCTGAACATATATCTTGCCTAGTAGCTAAAACTAGACGAACGATTGGATATATCAAACACTTATTCTTCCTTCCTGCAGCTCGACAACACCTTTATAAGCTAAGCGTACGACCCCAGCTTAAATACTGCACGTTCACACATGGTCACTTGCGTAAGTCTGATAGGCTAGCTCTGGAAAGTCTCCAATGTGCATTCACGAAAGTTTTAATGGGTTATCTGTCTTCTCTGAACTACAGAGAACGCTGCCAGACGCTTGAACTAGATCACCTTTGGCTACGTCATCTCAGCTAAACATAACATTAATGTGTAACCAAGTATATGGCAATAAATTTACTGTCAAACTCACGTTTCGCCTTCAGCACTGCTCAAAATACAACATCAGGAACAAAGATTTCACTTTGACTGCTCTTAACTCCCGTAAAACGCTGCATTCAAATTTTTTCCTAATGAAATATACCTACATGCAATTAGAGCCAGTGAGAATATACATCAATTCAAACGACGCTTAGAAACTTTCCTGACATTAAGGAACGTCACGTCTATTTCCAAACTCTGCCTGCCTGAAGGCGATACCTTTGAAAACGGACCTAACAACATCTAAACATCTGGTCTAATCTACAAACACCTGAGGGGGAATCTATGCCGCATGATGCAACGGCACACACTTCGAACGGATCAAAGCTATCAACTTCATCATTCGAGGTATTTATCAATTTCGAAACTTATTATTTCTTCAGCAGGAGTGATCTCGCACATAGTTCTGCCAAAACCTGCAGCTGAACAACAAAACCATAGCCAACACATGGTAAAATTATACACACCCCCGTTAGTAGTAACCAAACCATCCTGGTACACTCTTACTCCATACTTAATGATTACCAGTTGTGTATAGTTCTCGACTACTATGTAATAGCTGTGCACGTTCAAACGGTTTAGAAAAAATATATATGTAAATTAGCCTGTTCGCCTCATGTGATTACATACAAATATGTTCCTCGTTCTATCCTAACAGACCACCTGACAATCTTCCCATGTTGCTAAACGTCTTATCCATTCTTCATAACGGCCGTGTATACTAAATCTACATGGGAATTCGCCTGTAGTCATATACTAGGAAAACCTGTGTATCGATCGATCTTTTCTCGCGTTATACGATAACAGTTGTTTGTTAGAGATATAAATTTCATTTATTAACAAAACTTTAAATTTTATATCAAAGGTTTTTTCAGAAAATATCAAATTCAATTATTCGTCATACTTCATATGATCATTTCACGTTCTCCTGTTTATCGCGTAATTTTGCTTTCCATTCTTTATTTCACGATAAACTATAACGCGAACCAACACTCCACAGCGTCTGGACAATGAAAATATTTTACTGGTTGGACAGTTCTCGAGGTCTGTGTAATTCCGTCAGTTTCAACGAAATAACTGAATCCAGACCAGAAGATGGTCCATGTCTCCGGAAATATTGAGACCCTCCTATCTTCCTTCATCATCACAAAAGTTTCTACATATTTTTCCGGAACCGTCTTTTCAAGTGATAGCGAAATTCTTCCACTGTTGATTTTCTCCATCGTGATTTTTTTTCTGGCATGACCTTGAACATAAGGCTAACGTTAACATTGTGAAGCGAAAACTGATGTAACTACTCAGCATTTTCGTAATCGAACTTTGAACTTTTTGAGGACTATCGTTTTAGAGGTAAGTGGGCCAAATGCTTCCTCATAAACCAGAATTTTCCCGTATTATTATGTCCGTTTTGTGAATTTATTCCCATTATTTGTGTATCGTAAAATTAACAATTATGAGTACGGTATGCGTTTCATGGTAAAATATGGGTACTGACCACGCTTATCTGAGCGTGTTTCTCATAGATTCGTCGAGAGATATACGATTATTATTATTATTATTAAATCTTACACGTATGTGGCGATATCGGCTGCACCAGAACTAAAAAGCGGGCGTCTCGGAACAAGCCATGTCCCGGAAGGAGATCACAACTCCAAAGAAGCAAGACGACGACGCAACAGTTTAGGAGAGCCAACCAGCGACGATAAAATGACTTACATTGGTCTGGATCATATCCTCATATACGACAAAAACGAACTTATCCCTCGGAGGCTTCCTCCGAGGGATTCGATGCCACCAAACGATGAAGCAGGCAGAAGACCACATCGCCGAAGCTGAAATGCATGTTTTGCCAATGTGTGCAGCCTGCTTAATAAGAGAGACGAGCTGCAAACAACGATCCACTCCGTAGATATGTGCTTGCTCACAGAAACATGGCTCAATGAAGAAATAGACTTGGGGGATTGGGCGCGTGGGTTCCAGTGGTATCGCAGTGATCGTGGCAATTCCGTTGGAGGCGGTTGCCTACTGTTGGTCAACAGTTCTATAAGGCAGTTACTCGTGAACTACGACTGCAGCTGCGTGAGCATTCAAACCACCGCCAGCCTTCTCCATGTCAACCCCCGTTGATAGTCTTCGGGGTGTCTTTTAGTCCGGGTGCGCAACCAGAAGACGAGGCATAGCTGAAATCACTCCAGTCGGCTTGCCAATCAGGCCATCGATTTCTCGTTTTGAAGGATTTTGATGCTCCTGAAGTCAGCTGGCGATTGGGATCCGTCAGTGGTAGAGGTCTCGATCACAAATTGCTCAACATTGTCAACAATTTCACACTAACGCAGTGTGTTAGAATAGCCACGAGATCCCGACCTGGTCAGATGGCCTCAACACTAGACTTAATCATAACTATAGATAACACTGGCATCGCTGATATGATGACTGCGGCACCACTCGGAAAGAGTGATCATATAAGAGTTTATTTCTCTTTCCAGTGTGCCCTATTGATAAAACAGGCAAAGAAAGTGTAACGTTTCACCGAATCGACCACAGTAAACTGACCTGGAACACAACAGTTTCTGTAGAGGACGTCGACAGTTTGTGGGCAAACTACGTTGACAATCTCTGAGCTCTTACAGATAGGGACGTCCCTCAGAAACAAATCGGAGGAAGGGGTCGGAAGCCACGGGTTCGCCCCAGGGTCAAGAGAGCTTTCCAGCGCAATTATACGGCCAGGAACGCACATACTCAACAAAAGGGTCTTAAAAACTTCATGATATACAAAGAAGCCCGAAAGGAAGCAATTAAGATGGCAAGGGATGCTCGTCTCATCTATGAGCTTAACCTAGTACGGGACATTATGAAGAACCCCAAGAAGTTTTACGGTTATGCTCAGACCAAATCCTCCATAAGACAGGAAGTTGGGACCTCACTTTCTTATAACGGAGAGAATATAACGACTGACGAGGGCATAGCGCACGCATTCATGGCACAGTTTCAAAGTTTATCGCTCAGACAATGGGGGGACTGGAGGCAAGCCACTACAATTCTCATCTTCAAAGATGGTAACCGTTCAGAGGTCGGAAATTACAGACCAGTTTGTCTAACTAGTGTCGTCAACAAAATTTTGAACGCATGTTACGTGAGAGGATCTGTCGTTTACTTTGCTGGCAGAAAATTCTTCAAAACATCTCAGCATGGCTGTCTTAAAGGTAGATCTTGTCTCACCAATCTGCTGACGTTCTTAGACACTCACGTAGAAGCTGGATAAAGGGGAAGTGGTCGAGGTGTGCTACTTAGCATCATATCGACCAAAATATGCGATCACCAACCCATGTCTAACAGTATTCATTCTAATATGTCCGACCAAAGTTCGACCCCAACCGGAATAATGTGCCCTGGCGTGGTCATCGTATCTAAAAAAAAAAGCATAGCTGTCCTCGAAAAAGTGCAAAAACTCGCCACACTTATGGTATGGGGTATGAAGGGTTTAAGTTACCAAGACCAAATAAGCTCGTTGAACCTATCCCTGCACGAACACCGGCGGGTAAGAGGGGATCTTATTGAAGTGTATAAAATTACCCAACACACCGGCGCAAGCACCCTGGCATGTTTATTTGTGATACGTCAGGACAGAGGTTTAAGAGGACATAGGTTCATCACCAAGAAAACAAGGTCACGATTGGCAATTTGTTATAACTTTTTCACTAACCCGGTTGGTCAATTCGTGGAACGAATTACCTGCAAAGGTCGTGGAGTCCTCCAGCGTAGCTGTATTCAAAACGGAGCTAGACAAACGTCGGAACAACCTTTTTCCCACTTTGTATTAATCGAAACATGATTTGCTCCTGCTCATCACGGCAACTTGGATTTGTTATCTGTTTCTTTTATCACTACCCTCAGACTACTACCGAAAGCATCCTCATTGATACATTGCAGTGACCGGTGATCATGTGGCTTCTCTAAGGATCCCGACTGCAACCGTGCTTTCCTGCTCGTCTGTCCTGCACGCATGATTCTATGTACGCTTGCAACAGGAGGCCTGATGCGAACTCAGTGCCACTTTCTTCAGTCGTGCATCTAATTGCACGCAGCAAATGCTTGCCCCTTTTATTAACGACTCATCTATTATTTCAT